>CAMXCT020002861.1:0-83908 GCA_947184155.2 Cladocopium goreaui | reverse complement strand
TATAGCGACTGCTATATTAACAAATGTCATTGAGCATTTAGTGTTGCTGTTTTGCCCCCCAATAAGCACGCCTTCACCGCCAAAGCGGTGTGGGCGGATTTTCAGTCAGCCAATCAACAACTTGGCGGTGGCGCAAACACCGCAGTATCGGCTGCGCAGTGTACTCTGCGCAGCCGATACTGCGGACATTGACGCCGCAGCGTGGCAGCTCGCATTTGCAGAGGCAGGGCATCGATGGAAAAGATTTGATTAGAGTCGTGCCATATAATGGTTTTGTTAAGAATGGCATGTGTTGAGATTTGTTGCTCGAGTGCGTAATGCTGTTCAGGACTTGCATAGTCTGATGCCGACGCTGCTACGGCATGCCTGCAGCGAATCGTGCTACAAATATTCTGATGCGAGCTCCGTGCGCTTCAAGATCTGCAGGCATGGCTTCTACCACGTGGTGAATGTCTTCGAAGGTTGTCGTGTGCGACGCAAGGGCAAGGCATTGCGTCCAAGCATTCACATTGGATCAGAAGCAGAAGCTGATTACGGCATGCAAGGTCGCATGCGCCCTATTCAGCTGACGCCTTTCGAGTGTCAGACTTGTTATGGCGGCTTGGTCGCCGGGCGTCACAACTTGGATTTGCAAGATATGAGGCGTGTGCTTGATCCTGCACTGTGGTTAGATTCCGACGAGCATTTGCCCCATGTTGGCTTCACTGATTCCTTGGGTTACATGGCTTGGTATGAATGGAATGGCAAAGCTTATGAGGTTCGTTCTGACGCGCCGACTACTGCAGTGTCATGGTTAAGTCGCAGAGATTGGGCGCCAGACTTTCGATCTGCTTGGCTGACGGCTCATCAACAATTCATGGAGAAAGAAGGCGAGCCTGTCACCAGCGACGCACAAGATGAGGACGCGCCAATGCCGCCAGCAGAAGAGCAAGAACAAGATGTGCGCATGGCAAACGCGGAAGACACAGACGATGCCACCGCTGAACTCACACGAGCCATCCGCTGCGGCATCAGTGAAGCATTCTGTGATGGCATCAACAGCGGCTTCTACATCAACAGCTATACCACCAAGCCTGGACCTGGTTTAGCTGGTATGTTGGAAGAGCTCCAAAAAGGACTGCAGAAAGTTGTATATTGTTTTGGAACTTTCTGTTTTCCCTGTATGCATTCATAGAGAAGATGTTTTGTCTTTTTGGTTCGATGTTGCTGTTGCTGTTGCTGTTGCTGTTTTTGTTGTTGTTGTTGCTGTTGTTGTCTTTAGGTTGGAACGTTGACTCAATGTGAGAAGACGTCTTCTTGTTGCTGGTGATGTTGTAGTGCGGGCCACGTTGCAACGTTAACTCAATGTGAGAAGACGTCTGCCACGCATCCTCCATATATATATATATGTGTGTGTGTGTGTGTGTGTGGTGACATATGCATGTCCGAACACGTCTTCTTGTTGCGCAGGCATTGAGCGATTGGAGAATGAACGGCAGGAGCGCGAACAAGACCGTGAGAAGCAGGCAGAAGCTGCGCGCGCGGCTGGCGAGCATGTTGCAGGCAGACGTGGTGTGCTTTTTGCCGAAACATTGAAGACATTGTCTCGCCTGTCGTCTTCCTATCGTCGATGTCATTGGAAAAGTGCCAGTGAACTCATCTTCCCTTTGTTGTTTCAGCACATGACCTTTGCGTCGCATCGCACCTGGAAGCTATATGTGAAAAAGGCAATTTTTTTCGCTGTGGAAGCTTGGAGGCAGCAGTATGGCGAGAGTGTTTTGCGACCGAAGGAGAATCTGGATGTTGCTTCTGATCCAGTGGTGTTTCGTCGCGATGGCCTTGATCCAGTGACCTTGGTTGGTTGGAAGCAGGTTGCACGCGTAGACCAAGAAACTGGTGAGAGTGTCTATGTTTATGTTGGTCCTCATGGGCAAAATTGTGCTGATTTGGACGAAGCATTTGCTGTGTACGATTCATCGGTTGATTTGGACAGAGGTGGTCCAGGGAAAAAGGCCCAACAAAAATTGACATTCACAGAAGAACTGTTAAAGATTCACCAGGTGACAGAAACCGTGGCACGAGACGACACTGAATCGGGTGAGGCCACCAACTTGAGAGCTTTGCAAGCTACTGGAGAAGATGTTGCTGTTCTTGAGGGATCATCTTTGTTGAAGTCGTCGAGGCCGTTGGCAGTGACTACAAGCAGTCTGGAGGATTATCTGTTTCGTGGGTCACATCCTTTGCTTGCAGGCCAGATGGGTCTTTTCTTGTTCTTTTTGTACTAGTAGTTCTTTGTTTGAGTTTGCACCGAAGTTTCGGAGTAGGAACATGTTACACTGTGTGTTTTCGTCATCGCAGGATTGAGTTGGTCAACGTACGGTATGTGGGTCTATCGCATTGAGCTGCCGCCGCGCGCAGAGCGGTCGGTTCGAGCAGCCATACCTCGTTACGTTGATGTGTACTTCGATCCGGCATACAAGTTGTACCAGACTCATGCTCAACGCATCAGCACAGAGCCTCGTGTTCCTATGTTTGAAGGCTTCACAATGCCTCCGTTGACTTTGGACTCTGAGCGCAACGCTATGTACAAACAGGTGCAATGTCGTCCTACTGCAATCTTTGCCGACGAGAACGTCGAGCAGGATGCAGAGACATTGGTGTTGGAAGCTTTCAAGCAGTATTCCACACCAAAAAAACGCGTCCCTGGAGAGGATATGTCGGAAACGGCTGCAGTTGCGTTCACTAGATCATTGCTTGAATGGCAGGATGACATGAAACGAGAAGCAACGATCGCCAGATACCGCTTTGCTGCCCGTCAACAATATCCGTCTTTATGGGAGACAGCTGAAATGGTTGCTTTGCTGGAAGAGAAGTTGAGTTTGGCGACAGGCACCACAGTGACAACTCCAGACACAGACCCTGATCGGTTGAAGCCACGGTGCACTGCAGCACAATATTCTTCTATGTTGGCCGAAAGTCGTATTGCGCATCTGGAGGGATTGGCGCGAGCCAGGCAACAGAAACCGAAGCGGCGCCGCGACACGGATGCGCGGCTCTATGAAGAGTACGTGAAGATCACCACGGCTGGAGAGAAGGACGACGATGAGGCTGCTGACAATCCAGAGGAAGAGATGGAAGTTAGTGTTGCGACAAAGCCATCGGAAGTCTTTCAACCCATCGTGTTCCAAGCGAACGCAGAAGAGCAGAAGAAACTGTTGCTGTTCGAATGCCAAGGGCGACACAATCAGTACACAAAAGATTTTCTGGAGGAGGCGTGGATCAAGAATGATTTGTTCGAAGCGGCTGCTAAGTGGAAGAGCTGCAGCAAACACGACCTGCATGCCGTGTTTCATGCATTGAACAGCTTGTCACCAGCTGCTTGGTTTGTGTTCACAAAGAACTTTTGTTTAATGTTTCTGTGTCGTTTGAAATCTGTGATTGAAATTATGCGTTGGTGGCCGTCAGAACATTGCTGATCAGGACCGAAGAGCAGACGTCTTGGATGGACCACGTACCGGAGCAGTCGCAGAAGAGGAAGCAGCGCCCATGGACACGGGCGAGGACGACCGCCACGTCTTTTTGAAGAAATGTTTACCTCGACTGCCTGCTGATTGTGTTCGCTTCAGCCAGCAACGGGTTTACAGCAAGCCTTCTGACTTAGTGAAAGCTATGATTCAAGCATTACCCGCCAACAGGCGCTTGAACGAGGACCAGGAAATTTTCATGATGCGCTTTGCCGAGGTGCTCGACGTTGTCTACGAGCAAGAAGTCGCGGAGCAGCCGCCCGACAAGCGACATGTCTACCACATGCTCCTTCTGGGTCAAGGCGGCTCTGGCAAGACGCACATCGTGCAGAATATCATTTTTCCAGTGGTCCATTTCATTTGGCCAGCAGACAATGAGGCAGAGACCCTGATGGTTGTGGCCGCCAAGAATGCGCAAGCCAAAAACATCTCCACAGAGCAGGTGCGGGCAAGGACATTACACGGAGCCGCGCTGCTCGGTGTCCAGTCCCTGACCAACAGCAACATGGCGGCCGGCTCCAAGGAAAACGCGCTACAAAAACTCTGGGGCTCGGTTCGCGTGTTGGTCGTGGAGGAGATCAGCATGGTATCTGCTTTGTTGTACAACATGTTGGACTATCGAGCGATGCTGGGTCGTCGTGTCGTTTTCAAAGTGGACCGACACACCTACACAAAAACTGGTTGTGCTTTTGGTCGGGTGCCGATTGTTCTGCACCTTGGTGATTTCTTTCAGCTTCGTCCGACTGCGCAGTTGTCGTTGCTGGACGACTTGGAAGCGAAGGACGACGATGGGAATTATGTCTATCAGGACGTGCCAGCAGAGGTGCAGCACGCACAGCAACTTTTTGGCTCGATTCCAGATGTTTTCGAGCTCCGTGGCACAATGCGATTCAAACCTGGTGACCCTTTGATTGACATTTTGCAGCACATGCGGTCTGGCAAACGCTTTCCCGATTCGTTGTGGGCAAGGTTGCAGGAAAGGTTTACGGTAGATGTTTCTCCTGGTGTGCAAGATGCACGGTTCGACGAAGCCAAGTTTCGCGAAGGATACGGCATGTCGATTTACTGGGCCTCTCTGGGTCGCATGATGTGCCGCAGAGCGCTTATGGATGCTGTCCGCCTGGCACATCCATTAGTTTTGCTTCAGGCAGCTGATGTGTGCAGTGACCTGGACAAGGAGACTGCTTTCCGCTTCTTGAACCGTCCGAATCCCTACCGCACTGGTCATATGCATGGAATCTTTCCCTGTCATGTCGGCATGCAGGTGCGACTTATCGCGAAGTTGGCTGCTGACAAAGGAATGATTCAAGACACCGTTGGCACCATCATGGATTTTGAGTTTCACAGCCAAGATCGCCGACGCTATTCGCACTGCGCTGGTGGAGATCTGTTTTCGCCACGGTATTTGCCGTCAGGCATTTGGCTGTCCATTGATGGTTTCCAGGGATGTTCTGACTGGATGAATTTGATGGACTTATGCCGGCAACATGTCCCAGATGATGCAACGGCCGAAAAGTTGGCTCGCAGCTTTTGGTTTTTGCCTGCGGAAGAAATTGTCGTGAAATTCTCCAGCACGCAGAATTACCAGGTGCGCCGCTGTGGATTCAGGATGACGCACGCAAACTTCTTTACAAGCACAGGGTCGCAGGGTTTGACTTTGCGGAAAGGCACAGTGGTTGATTGTGCGCGTTTGCCAGAGATGGACGACGACAATTGGTGGCTCCATCTTTACGTCATGTTCAGCCGCGTGACGGCTTTGGGTGATTTATTATTGCTACGTCCACCGCCACGGGATGTTCTCGAACGTGGGCCACCAGCAGCGATCGCTGAGAAAGTTGCCGCATTTCAGAAGCGAGCAGAAGAATGTCGACAAGGGACATTTTCTAAGTGCCAACGTCGCACTGAACCATAGCTTCTGGTCGTTAGCTTCCTTTCAGCTTCCTGTCATGGGATGGCACACTGTCAACAGCTGTCGTGGGCGCATTGATGCAATGTGCGAAGATGATGCCTGCGGTAGCGAAGTTTATACTAATAGCTTGTGTCGGCACATTGATGCGCTGTGCGAAGATGATGCCTGCTGAAGAGAGTTTATCAGAGTGCGACAGTTGTTACGAGAAGGAAGTGTGTCATCCGATGAATTGAGGCGAGGTAGCTACCATTATTTGTATTTTGCTCTACTGCCTTATGATGCCAGGAAGGCAGATGTCGCGAGAGCTTCATGTCATGGGATGGTACACTGTCAACAGCTGTCGTGGGCGCATTGATGCAATGTGCGAAGATGATGCCTGCGATAGTGAAGTTTGTGTTAACAGCTTGTGTGGGCACATTGATGCACCGTGCAAAGATGATGCCTCTCCTCTTGAAGAGAGTTTATAACACTGCGACAGTTGTTCGAGAAGGAAGTGTGTCATCCGATGGATTGAGGCAAGGTAGTTTCCACAGCTCCTGTGGCCACATTGAAGCACTGTGCGATAGTTGATGCGAGAAGCAAATGTGTTATCCGATGAATCATAGCGGCAAAACTTCGAAAGGTGCAGCTGTGTTTGTTTCTCATGCGCTTGTCTGCACCGGTGTCGTGGGGCAGTAGTTGACAAGCCAAGAGGAACAGGAGCGTTGTAGGCTAAATTGGCACGGCGATAGACATCTGCCAGGTGGTCAGCAGAAGATGCTGCCTTATGTGGCGCACAACGTTGTCACTTCAGACTTACCGCAGCTGTCCAATGAGTTTTGCATTGCGCTGTGCTGAATCCACAAGTTCAAAATCTTCATGACTTTAGAAAACTGCACCGATCTTTGGAGGTGTCACCATCACATACTTGATATACAGTATTTCTGCTTGAATTGAATTATGCAGGAAAGACTTGTTGACCATGTTTAGGCTGTAAGAAGATGGCATGTATGAAGCTTCTTTGTGTCTGCTGCATGTGCAGGTGCCTATTCGGTCATCATCGTGGACGGAGGACAGACGTGTGTCGCACGGCGCGACAATGAGTGCATGTCTTTGGTGCCAAGAACTTTGACCCAACGTGGGAAGAAGTGTATGCAGATGCCAGCCGCATGAACAGTTACTGCCATTTCTTGTTTGTTGCATGTTTTTGATGCCAGCCGCATTTGTTGGCTCTCCTGTGTTCGTTTCGTTTTGTGATCAGACAATAGTTTCGTGGGCATGGCAGCAGCTACCTACACGCCAGCTACGACGCAATGCTTTTTGGTCCTTCTGCCAGAGGCTGTGATCCCATGCGTACACTGCAGTTGCGTTTGTCATGCATACATACATACATACATACATACATACATACATACATACATACATACATACATACCTACCATGTTACTTTCTCGATCTTTCACCATCAGTGGCACAATAACGTTACACACACACACAATACAATAACTTCACACACAGAAACTTAACATACAATAGCTTGTTTCGAGTCTTCATAATTTGGCCTGTTGTTGGTAGGCCCGTGACGTGCCGATGGGTGGTCGATTTGGCCGCCATCTACAGCCAGCGGCAGGTGAGCATTTCTCATTGCGAGGATCGGTGGCTGACGCACGCGAGCGATATGGCTACTACGATGACGGACTCAGGCACGGGGCCTTGTAAGTACGTTATGGTCATTGTTGCCTTTTCGACACCGAAGCAAAGTCTCAGTGCATTGTCTGCGTCGTTATAATGAGGCCACTGGGCGTGTTGTTCCGCATTGAGTTCACAGCGGGAGGCTGGCGCCGTCTGAAGGGAGACCAGGTGCTGCGAGCACTCGATAACAGTGGTTGGATTCGGTACAGTGGCCCGTTGCATCGTGGTGTCACCCGAGACGAGAACGGTGACATCATGATGACTGTCACCGAAGAACCTTGAAGGTGAGAGATTTATCGCTGCATGGTTGACATGTTGTCGTTTATGTATTTCAGTACTTGGCGTCAAATGATTTGATGCGATGTGCGAAGAATCGTTTGACGCACTAACCAAACTGGCTGTGTGTTTCTGGGTATGGCACAACAAATGGTTTGCCACAATGTGTGAAGAATCATTTGGTGCTCTGAGATAAATTTCTTGACCGGCAAGGACTGCGCAGTAGCGTCGGCCGTGCAGAGTTGTCCAAGTTTGTCTAGAAGTGATGTTGTTTACTGTATTCCGAGCGTAGGCAATCAATGTAAAGTGGCATTTGCATATTGTTGTGATTGCTGACGAAATGCTTCCACACACGGTTCCGTGCGCTACTTGGACATAGTGTGCAAACAAGTAGTGATCGATTGCTACACCTTTACTGACATACAAGATTATTGGCGCTGCTTTGAGGCACTGTGCGAAGAAGCGGTGATCAATAGATTGCGCCATGTCCCTTGCTCCAGCCAATGTTGCGAGACAGTGCGTTCCAGCCATGAGCAATCCTATGGCGCATGCTAGTGCAACACGAGGGGCAAAGCGATTGAAAACAATGGAGAATGAGAAAAAGTCCTTGTATTTGTGCATGTACGCAGCTTATGGCAATTGCGTGGATTGTGTTCGACACTGGATCGATCAAGGTGTAGACATTGAACAGCCTTCTGAGTCCGGCGCTTACACGGTGTTGTCTTGGGCACAGTATGGCAGCGCAACTGATGTGCTTCCTATTCTGGAAGCAGAGTTGTGGCGCAAACGGATACGTGTTCATGATTCCGGAAGTCAGCACGAGTCGGAGGTAATGGACGTTGAAGCTGTCGGAGGAGTGTGGCTGGGTGCGACCAAGCCTGACATGGTGCAGTTAGAAAGTTATCTCTCAGATGCCTGCGGCTGCGAACTGTGGACGGCTGCGGTCAGCGGCAAGGTCGACAAGTTGTGTTATCAGCTATATATTGATCGTTCCCCTGTGCCTTGGTTGAAGGCAGCACACGAAGTTCCGGAGAGATTATTTTACTGGGAATTGCTGCATTATGTGTGGCTTGCTGAATTGGTGGCTAAAGAGAAAAATGGTCCGACGCAAAGAAACATAGCCGCTGCTGGTATTGAATTGCTGATGCAGGAGCGCCATGCTGTGGAGTGCATTGTCCGGTACATGGCAGCTCTGCCAGATGCTGATGCAGACAAGCAACTCTGGAATAGGCTTGCAGTTGGAGAGCTGCGTCTCGAGCAGGATGAAGATATCGCGAAAGAACGGCTCGACTGGTGGACAGCTGGATTTCGCAGTGTGATTTGCGCAACGGAGAACAATTGTGAGAAGTTCAAGGCGTATTTTGAGTTGCCGGAGTGGTGGATCTATGATGTCTTTATCAATGCTGAAGCTGTTGGTTTGATTGTGCCCGCTGTCTGTCAAAGATGGCGTTTAGCTGAATTTTTGTATGCATTGAAGAAATGGCACAACAAGGACACTGTGTGTTCGTTGACGTTAGTGGAGCAGAAAGAAAAGTGGCTGGTTGCTCGTGCCTACAGTGGGCGTCATTTCTGGTACGTGGCTGAACAAAAAACCTTGGCGGCCTTGCTTTGCGTCGATTGGACTTTTTGAACGCATTGAAATGTTTAACCGGTGTCCATGCCGGTTCTGGGTGTGATTGACGCAATGTGCATGGATCATACTTGGAGCCACGGTATGATTGACGCAACGTGCACAGATCATACCGCAAGCGCTGAGACAGCGCACCGCTTGGTATGATTGATGCAACGTGCAATGATCATACAGCAAGCTTTGTAAGAGTACAGCACAACGCCAGCTGACAAAAAGGAATGAGAGGACAGCACTTGTTTTCCAGTTTTGCATTGAAGCACATATCCGTGTTGGAAGTGATATGGATCTAGTGCCACTGCAGTGTTCAGAGACAAGAGAAATATAGGTAGTCCCAACTCGTTCTAGGGAACCATCGCTGATGGCGAACACCGCCGGCGCCTGGGAAGGAGCCAAAGGTGTGAGGTATGTAAGGTATCATGGTCCTCCTCCCCCGCCTCCTGGTCGGCCGCCAGTACCGTCGCAGTCGCCGGCAATGAAGCCGACGTTGCGTCCCCGCTTGAATGCCTTTGATCCAAAGGAACCCGCCGTTGGAGTTGTGGATCAATTCTGGGAAAAGTTCTTTCTGTCAGATCATGATCAGGAATTGTGGCAAGCCGCTTTGCTTGGCGACATCGCTGGAGTCAAACAGATCATAGAGAGAACCGATGCGTCAGTTTTCATTCCACCTTTGGAAATGGAAGTGGTTGATGACGCAGGCAACTCCATGGAATTGCCTCCTACAAGGTTTCGTCGATGGAGCCTTCGGATGTATGTCATCTTGCAACGCATGTTGCTGGGACAGAAAGAACCTTTAGATGAAGATTTGGACGAAAGATATGAAAGAATTTTACAATTTTTGGAGGATCAGGAAAATCTCATCGTTGTGCAACTGAGTACTGAAATGAGTGAAGAGACAGAAGATGGCAAAATCTTTTCAGATCTCTGTAACGGCAGCGATATCATCGGTCACAGATGCAGTCGCAGCGCAGTGGCACAAGTCGAGCTATGGCAGGCAGCATTGGGCCAAAGTTGTCATGACCATTTCGATGGCAAATTGCTGTCGCTGTTGCAGGAGGGGGTTGACCCTTTGATGTCTTGTTATGAAACACAGGTATCGCATCCATATGCCTGTCGACAATGGCCTTTGCGCATGTTTTGCCGTGTTGGCCGCTGCAAGGCAGCCAAAGAGAAGTTGGCTATTTTAGCTACTCACGAAAGTTGTACTGTGGCGAATGCGGCGCAGGCAATCATTGACCGGCAGTTAAGTCTGACAGAGAAAACTTGGTTGAAAGCCATCGGTATTGCATTCTGAGTGCTATACATACCATTGGTTTGGCGCAATTTGCGCATTTTCAACTGGGTGTGATTGACGCAACGTGCACAGATCATACTTGGAGTCACGGTATCATTGACGTAACGTGCAGAGATCATACCGCAGGCTCTGAGGAAGCGTGCCGCTCGGTATGATTGATGCAATGTGCAATGATCATACCGCAAGCATTCTAAGAGTACAGCGCAACGCCACGTGACAAAAAAGAATGAGAGGACAACATTTGTTTTTCCTGATGGCGAGCAGCGCCGGCTAGTGATTAGTGAAGATGGCGTACTTTTAGCTGTGTATCATGACGTTGTTCGAAGAGATTTGGTAGTTTACAAGCAAAGGTGTTCTGTACTGAGCGAGGTGTGAATGAAGGGGTTCAAAAAGCCACTGTACTTTGACACGCATGCGCCAGGTCAGTCTGCGGAGCCGTGGTCTCGTCGATTCATGGAGGCGTTCAATTACTGTTTCGTGTGGCAGTTATCATTGTTTCGTGCTGATATGTTTCTAACTTCTTGTGACTGCATGCACTTTCCTTACTGGTGGTGTTCACATACTGCAAAATGGCCGATGTTTTGGCTCATAGTCAGATGGTCAATGTTCAAATGACAAGGTTGTGAGACATTTCCATCCAAGTAGCAGGCTAAGATTTGACGAGCTTGTCAGTTCGATAATATCCCACCGCATTGGTTGCTTTGATCCAGTGTGGAAAGAAGTCACCAGTACATACTGCAAATCTCATCTGATCGCTTTGGCCCAACGTGGAAAAAAGCGACTTGTCAAAGTGTTATGGATACAGTTCTATCGCAGTGTTTTATGGATTCGGTTCTATCGCACACGCCCTCATGACCGATTTTGCTCGGTTGAATGACATGGTGGCTTCAGCTTTGCCGTTTGTACGTGAATGGGCCACTGACGACACTAATCATGCCCGTCTTGAGGTATGTCTTGCCGGTGTTTCGGCAGTGGCTGTTCACATCGCATCGAAATATCATTGGTCCCTTATTGCAGTTTTATGTTCTCTTGCTGCTAAAGTTTTGATTTCTGACGATGCTGCGCAAGCGGATCTAGATCCCGCAGGTTGGATCAAAGAAAGGACACATCCAGCCTCAGTGGTGACATTTGTTTCGTCACTACCGGGCGCGCAAGCCCATTTGTTCGTCTTTCAGCTGTCAGCTGCTTTATCCTTGGTGACAGACTGGGCAACGAGTCAATCGCCCCTGCTGAAACCTGAAGACTTTCTTTTGTTCAAGCATCTACGGGCCATGCTTTTCGATCTTCTTACATCAGCCAGGCTTGGTGCAGGTGATCGTGCTGTGGATCAGCTCATAGATTCCTTACCCAATCGGATTAGCGCATCACCTGAGAACTAAGCTCCCGACAGCAGTGTATCTGATGAGACAAAAAGGTCGTGCGCGTCTTCAACAATCTCGTTACTTGCATGCCACAAGTTTTGTAGCATTGCAGCCACTGGCCATCCTTTTTTTCACGTTGCAGTTATGCCTCTGTTGCTTGGCTCTATAGATCTCGCTGGGTCATGGTCAGTGCTCAAATGTCAATAGTTTGAGACATTTCCATCCATAAAGTCAACAGTGCTCAGATTCGACGAGCTTGTCAGTGACAGCTTAAAATTCGCCACATGAAATAGATTCCATCTCCTTGGTTACTTTGATCCAGTGTGGAAAGAAGTAACCAGTACAAATTGTAAATCTGATCTGATCGCTTTGGACCAACGTGGAAAGAAGTGATCAGAGTAGAATTTAAACTGCCTCATGGTGAAGGTCTCGTCCTTCCGCATAGTGGAGATTCCTTGCGAGTTTTGGATGTCAAAGGCCGAGAATCGAACGCGAAAGAGGAAGTCGGCCAAAACATACGAAATTGTCCTCGATCTGGACAATGGTGACACTGCCAGGGATTACATGTCATGGATCGGGGCTGGCGCTGGGCGAGATTGCTTCAAGTTGAAAGATCACGACTTGTGCGTGAAATGGTTTTTCGAAGTTGACAAAGAGGATTGGAAGGGTCTTCATCCAAACGAGAAGGACGGGTATGAAAGGTACAGCGACACACCGGTCGGCGCCCATTTGCCTGTTGTGCATGCAATCTGCATGCAAGAAGTACAAGACAATTGGCATCAGAGTATGCAGGTGGACTGCATTTTGGTGGACTTTGTTGGCGACAGCTTGCAACACATTTTGCAAGCTTACAATGTGGCCTGGAACAAAGATTCATCTGCACCTCACGTGCTTCGGAAATTGTTTTTGGCAATGATGGTCATGTGCAAAAACGCATGTTCGAGCGACTTGGAGTGGCATGACGATTTGCACAGTGGAAATCTGTGTTTTCACAAAGCAACGAAGCGATGGTATTTCATTGATCTCGAAGCTTACAAGGAGAGAAAGACTGATTTCGAAGTCGCAATACACAAAGTAGCGAAGAGGCAGATAAGCGAGATAACAAGTCTCAGCAAAGGTTCAGATGAACAGTGGCCTGCCTATATGCAATGGAAGTCGATGCTGACAGAGCACATGATGCATAAGCATAACCAAGGATTTGAACTGAAAGACGTGGCATCGAAGCTGCAGGTTGAGCTTGGACCCATTGAGGCTGGTTCGATGTCTGTGTTCTTAGTTCGATGTCTATGTTCTTGACTTCTGTCGCAAGGCCTCGTGTCGATCTGTCGAGCAGGGCAGCCCGATGCAGGAAGCAGTGACGTTTGCTGTAGTGCAGCAGCAGTAATGACAGGTTTCTTTGTATCGTTGCCAAGCTTGCTTGCAGGATGTTGCCGCAACGTCTACGAGTTCTATCATCCCACACTATGCTGACACACAGGTTGGGGTGGTTGCTGCTGTGTGTTCTTAAGTTCGATGTCTATGTTCTTGACTTCTGTCGCAAGGCATTGTGTCGATCTGTCGAGCGGGGCAGCCCCATGCAGGAAGCAGTGACGTTTGCTTTAGTGCAGCAGCAGTAATGACACGATTCTTTCTATCGTTGCCAAGCTTGATTGCAGGATGTCGCCGCAACGACTGCGAGGTCCAGCATCACACACCATGCTGACGCACAGGTTGGGATGGTTACTGCTGCATTTGAGTCTGATGCATGACGCTTTTTTCTTCGCCCAATGCAGGTACCTGCTCCGAACGTGCCTGCCCTGGCAGCTGCGGCAGTGGCGCCTGCTCAGGAGATGTGAAGTTTGTGAAGAGTGCAGAGCTGCTGTGATTTTGCATCATTTTCGTTTGTTTGAATCATATTTATTCGTCGTGCTGTCAGGCAGAGTGGCCAACTCTAAAGGAAAGTGACCAACTGCAGAAGCGAGCCCGAAGACAACTTGAGGCTGGCACCGCCCATGGCTCTCCAGAAGATTCTTGCGTATCACTGCCACAGGCGCCAAAGAAGCGCCAAAGTTTACCGCAGGAACACCTGGAGGCCGGTGCCGCGCTTGTTGGATGATCGCAGTGACCTTTTTACGCGTAGGCAGACAAGCACGTTGGAAAGGAATCGGCAATTACGGCCGTTATATGTCCGGTTATCCTTTTCGTAGCTGCATGCCAGTGACCTCCTGGTGAACAGGCGAAGCAACTTGCGAAACGAGCTGACATGCAGGAGGTGCTAAATTCATTTTCCTCATCATAGTTCATGACTGGATGAGAAATGGCACTTTTGTTTGTAGCCGATGGTCGCTGAAAAGCTCCTAGATCGGATGCTGCACTTGTTGGATGCGTGTCAAACTCTGTTTGTCAGGCGGTAGAGCCGCTGCCAAAGCCGCCGGCCGTTGAGCAGGTGGAAGTTGTCTGAACCGGTATCAATTCAAGTCTTCTGTGTCTGATTCGGTTCTTGGTTGATGTCATCAATGAAGTCTTTGCGAGCAGGCAGGGACGAAAGCAAATGAACCTGCGCTTGAGGAGGCGCTTTACTTTTGTTGCTTAAAAAAATCAACTTCCTCAAAGGTATGACACATGTGATTGCAGGCTATTGTCGACGAAGAAGTTCGAGAGCGAACAGAATTTCTGCAATGGAACTTGCAGGACTGCCGCCAGAAGCCAGAAGTACTTTGCAAGTCATGGGCAATTCGGTACTCGGACTGCAAACGACTGGATGTCTCTTTGCCGGACATAACCGGAATAGAAAACGTTACCATGATCATCGAGCTGCATGCCCACGACGATGGAGCAAGGAAATGCGTCCATGGCTGTTGCTGCGTGCAGGGAAAGGTCGTGACTTGGAATGTCCCAACCACCACAGACATTACCCCTGAAGATTATCAAGCAGTGCAGCGATGGATCGATACCAGAGGACAAAGGATCGACTTCTTGCTTTGCGATCAGGAAGGCTGCGATGGCTTTGTATTTCCCGGGCAGCCACTGCACACGGGTGCGGTCCATGTTTTCAAATCAACGCAAGAATATCTCCGAGTTTGGTCCTTATTGTCTCTGACTTTCACAGCCGTGCGTTTTCCGCATGAACCCACGACGTCTTTGGACTATTGCACACGGTATCACAACCGAGATGGCAGCCAGGCGTTTCGGCCGCACCCGCGAAAAACAAGAGATGACTGGGCAGCAGAAGGGAAAGGACGGCATCAGAAGAAGTCGCGACGTAATTTTGTGTCGCCTGTGCAGTACCAGGCGTGTTGGTGGATTGTATCCTGGCTCTGGGAAGTCATCGATGCTTTCTATGGCGATGACGCCAAGGTGCCGCCACTGGCTCACAAGGCGAAGAATCCACTGACAAGAGATCGATTTTGCAAAAAAATTGCTGTCAGATTCGGTGACCCAGCCGCAAATCGCTTGCGATCGCTGACAGCAAGTTGCACCAGAGTTCTCGATCCAGTGCAGTTGACGCGTGATCTGGCAGACTTTTCGCGACAGCTCATGGTAAGTGACAAGAATGACGATGTCATGGGGTATTATGGTTTGTATTATCGCTCATTTGGCAATTTAGAAGATTTTTGCGCGCCTGTTGCACAGAAAGTTGCTGCATTCTTGCCGCATACTCGTTTGTTAGGCTCCCCCACGGAGCCACCTGTTGCTCCGGTCGCTGGAGTGTGATCGTCAAGCAAGTCTCCAGCTTGATTGGCTCGCAACCTGCTGTTGAGTCAATGTGGAAAGACACGAATTGCAACCGCTGGTTCTTGGCCGTCATTGACCTAATGTGGGAGGATGATAGCCTTGGCAGAGACATAGCCTAGGAGTCATTGTGAAAAAAATGAAGCAACCGCGCGGCAACTTTCGTATCTGGAAATGCAATGCTGGTTAGGAATAATGGAAGAACTATTTCTGTCCTGTTCTCGCTTGTGTTCATTTCTTTGCTGCCAGGCACTGCACGTCAATGACGGCCTCGCGTGAGGCCGGGAGCTCAACAGCAAAAGTTCGGTCTGCGCAGGCCGGTGTATCTTTCTGTTCCGCAGCTGTCTTGTTCGATTTGATCCTACATCTCAATGCCATGGAGCCGTTCGACAACGAAACGCGACGGTGGTGTGTCCAGATGCAGGCCCGCATCGGTCGCGGCTGGACACAAGATGAGACATCGGAAAGGAATGCGATGGGCATTGGCGACAATGGTGAAAACATTGCCTGTGTGTACGGCACCGGTGAAGGCTCCACAGAAGTAGTCTACGTCGGCAGCTCGGCAGCTTTGCGCTGCCCTACACTAGAAGATCACATTCACATAATGGTAAGCTTTGGCCCACCTCACCTCCGTAACCTTGTTGACCGTCCTCAGGAAGGCTGGGACCAATTTCTGCGTGGTTTGTGCATCGACCACTTTGCAATTCAACTCGCTGATCCGAAAACAACAGCACCAGGAGAAGGTCCCTTGTGCCAAAAGATGGCGAATGCATATTTCTTTGCATGGCGGAGCATGTGCGTCCTTATCTGCCGGTCTCGGAGAAATCACAAAGAACACATTCCTGCTGGACTGCTTTTCCATTGCTTGTCCGGAAACAATCGCAGCAGCGCTGCTTTGGTGGCCTGGCTAATATTTCGGCATCATATGACTGCCTCTGAAGGAATTCGATTGTTATTGCAAGCGCGACCTACGTTGAATCCTTGGCAGGAACGACCTCACATCTTATGGGCTTTGAAAACTTGGGAAATGAAAATGGAGGAAACATATCAATTCGTTCACTCCGTGGTTGCAGAAGAAATCCCACGATTGACTCCAGAGCTGATTCGGTCTGCTCTTGGTGGTGGCTTGAAAGTGCCTCTACCCATCCAAGTGTCAACGCGGGTGAATTATCTGGAGCGATTCACATATTCGGATGGCACCCCGGCTCCGGCTGAACCACGCGCCAAGACAGTGCCGCGGCAAGCTTGGGAAATGGCTGGTCAGGGTTATCGGCAGAAGAGAACGAAAAATACCTTTGTGGAACCAGTGCAGTTTCAAGCTTGTTGGTGGATTATGGCCTGGTCTTGGGAAGCCTTTCAAAGCTTTTACATGGATGACGCGCAAGTTCCACCGCCGACGAATCATGAGTCCAAACATGGACCTACCTATGCAAATTTCTGCAAAACCCATGCTGTTCGATTTGCCAATTGGGATCATCGATGGTTGGCGACTCTTACAGGTGATTGCAGTGCAGTAATGGACGTGGTCGCGTTAAATTGCATTTTAGCGGCGTACTTTCAGAAATGCATTCCTGGTCCTGGAGAAAAAAGTTTTCTGGGCTTTAAAGGTTTGCACGCCGCTCCGTTTGTTGACACAGAGTATATAGAATCTTTTTGTGCTCCCATCACGCAGAAAATTGCAATCTTCTTACCTGACGCTCGCAGAGGCATTGAATGATGCCGTTTTCAAAATCATCCAAGACAAAGGTTAAAACAATGTGTGGTGACTTTTGTCTTTCTTTTACGTGATGGCGGTCAGACCAGAGTCGCGCGTGTCAAAAGGAATCCTTTGTCCAGGCTGCGTTGAAAGAATTATGTTTCCACATTGTTTCCATGAGTTTTGCTGCTCGGCTTGGTTGGCTTTCAAACACGCACGCAGTCTGGCTCGCTTCTGCCCTGTGACATACTGCCGATCCGAGGCTTTGGTGCAACGTGCGAAGAAGCTATTGGATCGATCAATTGTAGACATGGATCCGTATGATACGGAAATGCAGCAATGGTGCACCGATGCAGCCGCCAAGCTTCGTCGCAGTGCCGCAATGCCGGAAAGTGAGTGGCCAGAAGTTGATCGACTGGTGAATGGTTTCGAGTATCATTTTGGTGACATTTCAGAATGGCCCAACGACATGGTTCGTGTGCACCCGGTCGACCGCACGGAGACTGCAACTTGTTTTCTCGGCAGCCTGGCAGCTCTGCGATGTCTGAGGGACACGAAAGAAGTGCATGTTGTCATCAGTTTGTGCACATCTGAGATGCAAAGAATTCGTGGACAACCCGAAGAAGGCTGGGCTGCATTCTTGCTTGGAATGTCTGTGGAACACGTCACGATAGATTTGGACGATCCCAGAACAAAGTGGCCCGGAGAAGATTCTTTTTGCGAAGAGATGGGTAACTGCTATGTCGCCGCATGGCAAAGTATGTGTGTGCAAATCAGTCGTTCTCTTTCAGAGCGAGGAGACAAGCTCTCGACTGGCTTGCTGTTTCATTGTTTTGGTGGCATCAATCGGAGCAGCGCTGCTTTGGCTGCGTGGCTGATTTTCAAGCACGCAATGAACGCAGACGACGCCATTGATGTGCTCTTGAAGGCACGTCCTACTCTCAATCCTTGGGTGAAAAGGCCACACATTTTGTGGGCGCTCAAAACCTGGGAGAAGAGGCGGTTGTCTGTGTGTGAGGTTGTGGAGCGAGCTCTGTCAGAAATGACGCCAACGCCGAAGAGATCAAAATGTTCAATGTCCATGTGACCAAGGTGGATGACCGCTATCCAACAGTATCCGCAGTGATCCGGAAACAAGTTGGTTTGGCGCAACGTGCCCACTGCTGGCCCATTGTCCCGATGAGCTTCGAATTTGACCCACTGTGGGAAGAATTCACATGAAACAATGGACAGAGGAATGCAGATAGAAAACAAAATATAACCCTAGTGATACCGCATGTCTGTGCATGCAGTTTATGCAAAGAGAACTTGCCTTCTTGGTACTGCGTTCATCCGGTGGGTAAGAAATGCAATGCCGTGTGTATGGTATAATTTAAGTGCTATGCTATGCTCGTCATATGCGTGTGTATGAGGTGCATTGACAACCAGATCCTTTCTCTCGATGTTATCACATTCCGACGCGTGGCTGTAGAAGAGGCATGGCTGTCATCGCATTGCTTGGACAATTTCGGCGCAGCGCACCATGTGACATGTTCCTTCATTCTTGCAAAATCGTGCGCAGAGATGCTCCTTTCGAAGGTGCTTTTGGCTCGGTACCGACGGCTCGACACTTGTGGTTATCACTTGGTAGCTCATACAACACTATACAAACAGGGTTCTAGATCAATATCGAATCATCGATTGCCGTTCTGGTGGCTTTGGCCCAACGTGGAAAGAAGCCACCACATCCACCAGAGCATAAAGACCACCAAATGTTTTCAATAATGCATTTATGAGTTCACAGTTGTACATCAAAGCAAGCTGCATAGAATATTGGGACCGCATGGGTACGGCCAGAAGCACGAACATGGCAGTGACGTGCTTGAAGCCGTCCGAGTACCGCGGCGACCAGAACACTGCCGTGGCTGGGCGCATCAAGCAGATGATACCGCAGGCATTGAGAGACAGAAGAAGCCACTGTGGAGTGGCACATGTCTCGCTCGCCGACTGGGTATGTTCGCTTGCAGACGATTTTGCGAGCGCACATAGCCGTCGGATGACATGAGAGATATGGATGAAGATTGTTTCATCCAAAGGAGATGGCAGGGTAGGAAAAGTACGTATGTGCGGTACTTTTGATACCCTTCCATCTCCTTTGCATAAAACTTTGTTTTCGCGGAATGTGCGAAAAACTATGCCGGCGCAGACAGAAAAAGCCACTGTGGAGTGGCACATGTCTCGCTCGCCGACTGGGTATGTTCGCTTGCAGAAGATTTTGCGAGCGCACATACGCCGTCGGATGACATGAAAGATATGGATGAAGATTGTTTCATCCAAAGGAGATGGCAGGGTAGGAAACGTACGTATGTGCGGTACTTTTGATACCCTTCCATCTCCTTTGCATAAAACTTTGTTTTCGTGGAATGTGCAAAAAACTATGCCGGCACAGTGAGAAATATAAGTAGGCTCGATTGCGTTCTAGCGAACCATAGCTGATGGCGAGCAGCGCCGCTGCCTGGGGAGGAGCCGGAAGTGTAAGGAACAATGGTCCTCATCCTCCGCCCCCTGGGCGGCCGCCACTACCTTCGCAGTCGCCGTCAATGAGGCCGACGCGGACACCTGCTGCGGACTGGTTGCGTCCTCGGTTCAATGCCTTTGATCCACAGGAACCTGCTTGTTGGAGTTGTGGCTGCTTTCTGGGAAAAGTTCTTCGATGGATGCTTCTACCGACGGCGATAGAATGCTGCCATGAATGTTTCTTCTATCGAGTCTTTCGTCGGAGGCTCCATCGAAGAAACATGCATGGAGGCATTCTATCGCCATTCACAGGAAATGGCAGGGTAGCAAAAGTATGTGCGATGCGATACGTTTGACACCTTGCCAGTTGTTTTGGAAGAACGCATTCGTTTGGCGCAGTTTGCAAGAAACAAGATCAGTCGGTATGGCGCAGTGAAGTTTTTGTCGGTGCCGTTTCAACTGGGTGTGATGGATGCAACGTGCATAGATCGTACTTGAAGCCACGGTTTGATTGACGCAACATGCACAGATCATACACTGTCAGAGCATGATGAGGCACTGTGGCGAGCCGCTTTGCTTGCCGATATCGCTGGAGTCAAAAAGATGCTTTCCACCTTTGGAAATGAAAGTCGTTGATGACGCAGGCAACTCGATGCAATTGTCACCGAACGTGCGCAGATGATACCGCAGGCATTGAGAGACAGAAGAAGCCACTGTGGAGTGGCACATGTCTCGCTCGCCGACTGGGTATGTTCGCTTGCAGAAGATTTTGCGAGCGCACATACGCCGTCGGATGACATGAAAGATATGGATGAAGATTGTTTCATCCAAAGGAGATGGCAGGGTAGGAAAACCAGCAGCACGTGTTGCTTTGACAACCAGCGACCTATACGCGTTCTGTCCTTTTGCGGCCAGGTCCTTTTCTGCTTCGGCGAGAGAAGCGTGTGTGGCACGACATTGTTATTGTCGCTTTGACCACCAGCTCCAGAACATCGGTATCCTTTTGCAGCCAGGTACTTTTCTGTTCCGGTATCGTCATCGGGCCTGTGACCGTAGGGCAGGCGCGGTTTTCTTGGTGCGTGCTTTGACATTGCTTTGGCGCAATGGTTTGCAAAGAATCATGCTCAGTGACATTGCAGTAATGTGACCGTCAGTTCTTTTGGTTCTTTAAATTTGTCACTTTGCATCGCATCATGCCCATTCCACAGAGTGACACGCGTTGCTCTGCCGGCGTCGCTAGCAGCCGACATCCGATAAAGGCCCCAGTGTGTTCTTTGCCAGACCTTTTCGATACCTTTGTTCCGTTGCTGTCACCCAATGTGAGTCCCGGATTAAACTGTTTGTCTGCCAGGTGCTGTCTCGGGACCTCGCATCGACTTTGTCAACGTTGGCGGGAGAGCTCAGCCGATCTGATGGCGAAGATTCGCTGGAAGAGCAAACTGCAGTGCTTCTCCAGCTACCATGCAAACTGGAAGATGTGTGCGCGCAGCTCTGCGAGAAGCTGCAGAAAGTTCCATTGCCGGCTCTCGGCCACGTCGCTGCGCCGGTCGGCTCTTTGTCCCCTGTGCTTTGCTCCACACCTCCCGCAGATGCTCTCGACGACCACGTTCGCTGCACAGTGATGGCACTCTCTGGCAACGTCGTGGCAGAAGTTTTTGTTCTCAAGGGCCAACCATGGCTCGATGCCATACCTTTTGGTTATTGGTGTCATTGCTGGAACGTACCGAATTTTCACCTCTCCGACAAGGACATGGTGGTGTTCCCGCGGCCAAGACTCAGCCAGTTGGTTCCCTCGGATGGATCTGACATTGTTCTCAAGCTCGTCACCAGCAACCAGCCGCCCCCAGTGAACATTCGTGTGGTCATTGGGAAGGGAGCTGCCACCTCTGCGACTTACAGACCGCAGCCTAGCACCAGTCCGCTCTACGACTTCTGCGAGCTTCAGACTCTCATGCTGCGAAATTTGGATCGGGTGCAACTGAAAGACGTTGATCTTCGGTGCCCAGACGGTCCGTTAGCCAAGCGGCTCCGGCAACGTTTCTATGAGATGCTGCACTGCAACGTGAAGCTGGGAAAGCGGATGCTGTCCGAATTTCGTGCTGATGAGTCCACGTCGACCTATTACCTGCACGTGCTAGTGTCTTCAGATGGCCAGAGACTGACTTTACGTGCCAAGTTGCTATATGATCCAGTTTATCTTCGTGTGCCTGTGGTGGAGGACGGCAAAGTCTGTCCATGGAATAAGCCGGCTTTCGCCGAAATCTGCGAGGCTATTCAGCATGCAAGCGTATAAAGTCTATACGTAAGCTTTCTTATCTGCTGTTTTGGCTGCCGGCATTGTTGATTCAATGTGGAAAGACATGCCAAGCAGCTGACATTGGAACGCGCAGTGAACCGGAGAGGCTTGGCGCAACGTGCAAAGAGTCTAATCGCACTCGCACTGCGTGCGGTTCACGTATTTGGGAAAAGACTACAGAGGTAGCGTCATAAAATTAAGAAGCTGTGACTGCGTCGCTAGAAAATTTTGCCTGATGCCAGCACGCCGAGGCTTGTTGATTGATGTGTGTTGGCAGACGAGGGAATGTACCACAAACAATCATGTGTTGCAGACAGACGAAAGTTGCTTGATGCCTCTCACGTTGATTGCTGTGTAGAAAATTGTTGAAATTGATTTGGTTGAAGCTTTGGAAACCACTGTACCTTGTTTTTGGAACCGAGAAATTTCGGTATCGAGACATATCTCAATAGTGTTGCCTAAAATGGCTGCCAGAGATAGTGCCAGGGACAATGCCATGTATGAGGCAGAAAATGATCAACTCATTGGCAAGCTCATCGAGCTAGAATGCGCCACAAGTGCATTGAGGTTAGTGCAGACGTTGGTCGTACTTCTGGAGCGATTGATACCACTGTTAGAAGAGATCAGGGCAATTAGCCGCAACAGCTTGGCTGTCATCGCTATGCTGAAAGATAATCTGCTGAACGTAGAAGCGGAGTTACAGCAACGATCATTCGAAGTGCGAGAACAAATACTAGCAAGGTATCATAGAGCTTTGAGAGGCTGGCGAGAGCAATGAAGCGAGTTTGTATTCGGCCGCATTGACGGCGTCAGACGCACTAGCCGCGCGCATTGTTGACGCACTGTGGGAAGACATGCGTGGGGCCGGCCTGCGAATCTTTTTGTCAGCTCTCATTTCATGATTGACTCAGTGTGGGAAGACATGAATGACGACGGCCACGTGATGTTTTCTTGGCTGCCAGACTCATTGTTGACCCAATGTGGGAAGACTGGGGTCGCGACGGCCAAATCAAAACCATTCGTGACACGCTTAGACTCGGCCCCACTGCGGGACAAAGTGCTACAGGTCTTGTCAGGATTTTGATCACACAAAAAGGAGATAAAAGGAGACAATTCGTGCAAGAGACTGAATTGTATCGTTTCTGCGCATCTTGCTTTGATAGCTAGCTCCATATACGCGTCCTGTCCTTTTGCGGCTAGGTACTTTTGCGCTCTGTTGCTGTCGATGCCAACAACTGCAGGCTGCGCTGTGGATCTCTAACAAAGAACTATTTTATTTTGTGCTTTCGTCATCTTGATCCTTTTTCTGTGCTGCCAGGTGTTGCTTGTCGATGGTATGTCATGTTGCTGTGTTGTGCCTTTTTTGGACCGCAGAAAGATTTTTTGTCTCGAACTTTTCTTTGACGGGCGGTTTCTGTGATGACGCGGTTCCTCTGATGTGGCCTGGCGGTGCTTCTGCTGTAAGTGTTGCGGCAGAGTTGCTGGCAGGCCCCATGTGGGGAGGTAGGGAGGGTGGGCCAGGCTGCCCGAGCGGGCAGCCTGGAAAAAGACCGACCAGGTCAAGACTACGACGCAACGCTATTACCCAACAGACAGCATGCTGAACCACTCAACATGCAACCGCTTTTTTTTTCCAGCCTCGACGGTCTGCCCGGCGCAGCCCTGGGTCCGCGAGCGGGTTGGGCCGGGTCGCGCGGGTGAGAGCTGACGTGCGTGAGCAGTGCAGAATCAATTCTGCCACCGAATCTTCAGGAACAGTTACAGATACAGCATCAGTTCGACCTTGCGAGTCAGTTCCCAGCGTCTGTGGCTGGACGGTCCAGGCAAAGACCCTGGGTTTCCTGTGTTTGCTCTGCGTCAAGGTTTGATGCAATCGAGGCACGTGGATAACGGTTTGCAGTGTCACTGCAGACCGGATGCAGACTCTTGCGGTATAACAGCTGTCGGAGCACTGGAAAGCATGCATGCAGTCTGCCAGAATGGTATCACTACAGGCAGACTGGATAGAAACTGTTTCTGGATTTTCATCTACTCCTTTTTGGTCTCGGACGTACTTACAAACTGGGAGTTGAGAACAAAGACTATATGCTCTTTATCGATTGACGCGCCGTGCGAAGATACATTTGATGCTAAGTCCTCCTTCCATAACTGCTGAATGCTTTTGGCAAATGCCATGCCACCATTTTCAAAAAGTTGTACGAAGCATTACGTTGATCGGTTCAACGCGAAATCGTGGAGATCTGTACGATTTCTCGTTTGACTGATCAGCGGAACGCATCGTACAATTTCTTGAAGAACGGTGGCATGGCATTTGCAAAAAGCATTCAGCAGTTGTGCAAGGACAAACACTATATGCTCCTGAACACGATGCAAATGCGATCGAAAGAAAAGATGGCGTTCGTCCCAGCTCAGAACAGGTTCTGTGCAAACAGTTGCAGCTATTTGTATGTCACTGTCAACAGCTGTCGTGGGCGCATTGATGCAATGTGCGAAGATGATGCCTGCGATAGCGAAGTTTATACTAACAGCTTGTGTCGGCACATTGATGCGCTGTGCGAAGATGATGCCTGCTGAAGAAAGTTTATCAGAGTGCGACAGTTGTTACGAGAAGGAAGGGTGTCATCCGATGAATTGAGGCGAGGTAGCTACCATTATTTGTATTTTGCTCTACTGCCTTATGATGCCATGTAGGCAGATGTCGCGAGAGCTTCATGTCATGGGATGGTACACTGTCAACAGCTGTCGTGGGCGCATTGATGCAATGTGCGAAGATGATGCCTGCGATATTGAAGTTTGTGTTAACAGCTTGTGTGGGCACATTGATGCACCGTGCAAAGATGATGCCTCTCCTCTTGAAGAGACCAGGAGAGGTTAAACATATAAGATAAACGATTTATGCGGCCCAAGGCCTTATAAATCAATTTGCTCTTTCTGCAGAGGTTACACTTCGGCAGGCATGCTCCGTGTGGTATCCTTCAATCACAGAAGAGTGTGACACATGCCAAGTTAAAGGCATGGCAGGCCTCTTAAGATTATGGAAATGTAGTTCAAATGAGCTTGTTCGAATCCCACCCACCGCACATTCAGCAAATTTGGAAGGTAACCCTTTTTAGTCATTAGGCATCATTAGGCTATATGCTGTTCAAGACCGTTTGTCTTGGATCCCCAACCCACCACACCCTCAGCAGATGCTACACAGTGCCTAAAGCAGGCAATCGGTCAATCACTTTTTTGATTGCACAGGACGGTCTTTCCATGCAGTCAGCCTTGAGCATGCACGCGCATGTTGCTTTTTGTTTTGGTTGGAAACTTCCGCCCTACAACGCACGGGCCAAACAATCTTGCACATATCATATGTAAAATTAGTCTGGAAATATACCCCAAAATATCATGGCTAATTTGGATAATATTCAAAAAACAGTGTGTGTGTATATATATATATACATGTGTATATCTCTCTCGCTCCCCCCCCTCTCTCTCTCTCTCTCTCTCTCCCTCTCTCTCTCTCTCTCTCACTCTCTCTCTCTCTGTGTTTTAGAGATACCCACGCCGTTTTCAAAGAAAAACAAACTGGCTTTGGTTTCCTCAGGAACCCTCAAAAGCTTAACCAGTTCACGCGGGAACCCTAAAAAACTGTCTCCCCATGAAATGCAGGTAACCTTTGCCATTCTTCAATTTTTTCTACTGCGCTGCCAAATCGCCAACCCATACCTGGGCTGCAAACACTGCGTAATGCTCCAATGTCCTTATGGACATGGTGCTGGGATGGGTATGTTTGGTCACCCGCTTTTTGCGGCCAATGACGTCCTCATCCAGAGTGCATGAAAAATACTTCGGGTTCTGGTAGATTGCAAAGTCATACACCAGATGCTCATGTTGGTGTTGTTTCGGCCGAAGTGGCCACCGAAGCTGCCGGTTGTTCAATGCTGCATCAGCAAGCCCTTAGTTGGTGTTTGAAGGAAAACCATAAATTTGAAATACCTCTGTCAATTGTTGGGTTATGTAGCCCTTGAAGTGGAAAGAATGACAACAACAAATGCATGACTTAGGCCCCAGTGGGTTAACACTATGGTTTTCAAACTGGAATTCAACCATGGGACAATTGTATGATGAACGGAAACGGTGATATGCTCCTTGCAAACGCACAGCTGGGTGATCACTGCCCCACAACATGCGAGGCCACCATTTCCTTGGCAGGAGTGCATAGGAGTGCATTGTTTCAGCCATACAGTTTCAAGAGAAACACAGAAAAAAACTGGAGAAACTTTCTTGGACAGCAAGTTTCCCATTTTCAGCGCACGTCGTGTAAAAATCCACCATAGCCAAGCAAACATTGCATGTATGCCTCAGGCAATGTTGCTGCCAATAATACCCAGTGAAAATCAGTTGGGGGTCCTTCAAAAAAACCTTAGATGGCTTATAGCTCCCAACCCAGTATAGGTATGCATTGGTGGTTTCTTGCATGTATCTAGGAAATCAGTAAAATCTAAAAAAAAGAAAAGTGAATTCGGAGCAAAGCACTGGAAATGCAATGACGTTTGACCACAGTTGAACTGCTGCAGGTATGTAGCCAACCAATACATGAACATTCTGGCTGCAATTCCTTTCAATATTTTTTGAGAAATACTGCAGTACTTGTCAGAACCATCCCCTGCCAAGACCTTCGAAGTGAACAGTTTCGGTGATGCACGGGAATGGTGCGGGATACCTGACACAAGATCGAAACTGCAGGCCCATGCATGTTTTTCCTCCCAATTTGAAGGGCTCCCTTATGCAATATTCAAAATATTGCATCAAAAATAGGGTGGTGTGATATACGCATGTCCACACATAGGGTCCAGTGCCAACAATTCAACACAACAAAATCTAGAAACCAAGAGCTTTCGGGTTTCTAGGGTGTGAGCCATGTGGCATTGCTCGCTGCACCAGACGTCATAGTCTGCAAGAAGTTGCTGTAGCTTCCGTTCTCGAGGACTGCTGGTATCGGACATGTCCAGGAGACAACTCGAAATGACATCATGACAGAGCTGAAGGTCCATGATATGCAGTAAATCAGGGTAAATTCCTGACTCTGGAACGTTGCTCATCATCCAGCTGCTACTACCTATATAACTACACCAGGTCACCAAGAAATCTATGAACAGCAGAAAAAAATTGGCAAACATCTAGCAACCAAGAATCTCCAGGGCGAAAACCCTGGAACTTCACACAGGGGCGTTTTTCCATGCACGTTGATCCAATCAGCTGCATCAGCCACAAGCCTCACAGGCAAAGCAGTTATTCTCATCGAACTGCCAAGCACACGCATGAAAACCCCAAAAGTATATAGACTTAGGTGTTCGGGCCAAAATCGAAATGTTCAGAGATATACTTGTTCCTTTCCAAGACATCAAGGCACGTAGATCGATGTGCAGCTGTTGGACCATAGGCAGTGAACAGCATTGATTCGGGCTCCCCAGGGGATAGGAAAGACACAGCTTCGCAATACTGACATGCCAGTCGTCGTTTCGAATGCCAAGATCCTGATTTGCCACAACTATGCAAACACACTCCCTTCTGACAATTGATGATTGAAAGTTTGGTGGCTTGCTATCATGAATTGCAGTCTAGCATCTTTTGAATCGGAATATTTTATGGAGAAATTCCTGGTCACCCTGGACGCCATCCAAGACGCCCCGCCAACCACCACAGATAGGGGATCCAGCAAGATGGTACCACTGTGGCCGGTAGGACTCACTGAAGGCTACACCATCCCAATCGTGACTCGGCCAAACGCCTTGACCTCTCAGGGTCAAGGAGCAGGTAATGGTGCATTTGCAAGAAAAAATGTCTAATCCCAATCACATGGAGGCTGCATTTTATTTCTGAGGCAGTAGGCAGGCAGTGCCTTTGAGCAAAATACACCACCAACAAAATGTACTCCTTCTTGGGGGTTGGTTGTAGCAACATCTGGATGTACCACCAATTCATTCCATATTAGAGCATTTTAGAATTGACATCCATAATTTTTAGGGATCCGCCATTTGAAGAAACACCCATTTCCTGCAATATCTATTTGATCCCTTTTTAGATTTGGGAAGCCGCTCCATCCTTTGCTTCACACCTAGACCCGTCATAGTCACCCATAGGACTACTTGGACAAAATGTGGAACAAGCAACGCTCCTTTTTTTGTGGGGCAATTCTTTAAACCCAATTTGATCCAAGTCACAGAGGGCCTGGAAAGACCACACAAAGATGTTCAGTAATTTCATGCGCTCTGAGTCATGAGTGTAGTGCGAATTGCGAACTGAAAGCCTGGGCCAGGCATCAAGAATATCAGGGGCCTGCAACTATATACATGGCATCAAGCAAAACATTGAATGCTCAAATGCTGCCTTGCATTTACAGTCACTTTCTTATATATATATATATCTCTCTCTCTCTGTTTATGTGTTTAGGTATCTAACCACAGCACAACAAACAATGGCTCAATAAAGGTTGAAGCAACACAAAACGCGATTTCAAGGAAGAAGAGCGGTGAGGAGCCACTGACATCATACCGATCAATTCGAAAGTGTTCAAGCCAATAGTGTCAGCACCATCTCCATAAAACCTCAATGGGAAAACTCGCTCCATAGTTTCGGGCCCAGAATCGCCCCAAAACGCTTGCAGATCACCAGCCAAATCGGGATTTTGCCTCCAATACTCGTAGAGGTCCTCGGATTTTTTCAAGGAGATGCAGAGAAACATCATCTATGAAATTGACCAATCCCAAAAACAGAAGTCTCGATTCATTTGTTTGCTATCCCGTTTTTACTCCACACCAAAATCTTTTTTGTCCATCCCTTTATGTATTGTTGGAAAGATGCCCAAAATAAATCCTCCCACAATGTCATTCCATTTGGCAAGCCCACTATTGCTGTTGGGTCATTCCATTTGGCAAGCCCACTATTGCTGTTGGGAATAGGGGAAGAACTGGCTAGGAAAAAACATTGCTTTCAGGTGGTGTAGTTTGTGAAATATATGACGGCTCTAATCTGTTTATGCCTGAAACGGGGCTATCTCCAATAGTTAAAGGGAAAATTTGATGTGCAGGGGCTCAACAAGTACCCAGGGGCATGGGGTGTTCCAGTCAACATGCTGTAAAAGAGGCCCCCAGACCGGAAATGATAGAAAGCAGATGCCACCTCATGAGGCAGAAAAATGCCAAGTCGAACTTGCTGCATCTTCGAGTGAGGACGTGCACCTGCCTTGGCACAGAAAGCTGAACAAGTGTCAACTGGAGATTCCAACAAAAAACATTCCAAAACAATTCAATGGGTTATCTGTTGTTTTTTACTGGTGTCGAACAAGCTACCCGATCAACACATATTTCGAAGATGGGTGGGAGGCAGCGACGCCATTCCTGTTTGCTGACCCATCGGCTAAACACTCGTTCAGATGCCCATCCCTGCGCATTCTGAAATGACACTGCCAGATCTAAGATGCTGGACCTCAGCTCATGCAAAAGAAGCCCAAAGATTTTCAAATAGAACAGCACTTGCCTTGGAGGCTTGCACATAAGAATCATTCGAGTTTTTTGTTGAATTGCAATTGAGTTGAAAATTTCTATGGATTCCGTTGTTTCAGCAACATGTTTCAGATCTCACAAATTGGTCTCTTGCAGCAAAAACCCAAGATCGTTGCTGGCTATTCAGCCCACTTGTAACCCACTGGATCCATTAAAACAAGCCTAGCTGCGGCACCAAGTAGTGAGGTAACTCAAGTAATGCAGCAGTGAGCTCCACTAGTCGCTTCATCTTTGCCTGTCAGGGTTTCCCCTACTGCCATGTTAACATCGAATCCCGGCCATGACATGTAAAAGGTAAAAGGCCGAAGAACGAAAAGGCATAAGAAATTCGATGTGGTTTACACCACTATTTTTTGGGGTTGGGATCCAGTTCTGCTTTCACAAAGCTGGCCCCCAGAAAGTCCTGCCTCGCCAGAACCCAAACATTGAAAGAACTGCTCAACTAGTTTTGGAACCCCTCTGCGGGACCGCTTGATCGCTGGCATCGATGGGCTATGCACCTGCGCTGTTGCTAGGCTGAATGCATGTCTGGGGTGAGGGGTGACATGCAAAGACAAAATCAGTACCAATGCATTTCAACTTTTTTTTGATTTTTGGATCCATGTGATAAAAACAGGAAACCTCTGTTAGCGGGTTCAACCAAGCAATCTCGTTTTTTTTTGGCGGAAAGCTCACAGTTGGTTAAGTGGCAAAGCTAGGCACCTGCACGCACCAGTATGCTGTACATACTGCGTTGCAGTATTACACATCTTATGCTCAAAAGCACACCAGGTGCATGTTCTATGGTTCATAGCTAATGCCAAACCCCTCAAAAGCAACGCCCAGCGCAGGGCATCCATCAGGAATCCTGCAAACAGATCAAAGATCCAAGGAACACCATATGTTGGAAATGTGGGTGTCAATCAAATTCAACACAATAGCCAGTTGCATGCGCACAATTCAGTGCTAGCCCTGCCTCTTCCCACTCACCACCATGGCTCTTCACCCTCGCCCCATGGCACTTCACCCTCGCGCCATGGCTCTTCATCCTCTTCCCACTCAAGTCCCTCGTCAGCCATGCCTTGCTCTTCATTTGCTGCAGCCTCTGCCTCAGCCTTTGCTTTCTTCTTTGCAGCATCCTCTCGCTTTTTCTTTTCACCTAAAACCAAAGAAGCAAAGATGGTAAAGCAAAGAAACCATGCGAAGTTTTCAATTGAACTTGGTGCCAGCTTGTCAATGCACCAAGGTTGGCACGTCTCTTCAAAGTATTGGCGGCCGATTTGGCACTTTCGATGGCATCTTCATGGAGCTGGCAGTGGCAGCTTGGAAAGCGACAGCTTGAATTGCAAGATGTGCAGAAATTGTTGCAGTGACACTGTTTTAACTGCTAGAATGTAGGGCTCTATATATATATATATGTATGTATGTATGTATGTATGTATGTATAAGCACCTGCCTATATTGTTTTGGTTGTAAACCTATTTTCACAGGGGTTGGTGAAGCCCTTCCTTGTTGAGGGTTGTGGAAATCACCTTCATTTAAACATGTTGGAGATTATATCACGAGTACTTGGGTGGCTGATGTACTGTGCCTATATGCTTGCATCTTTATCTATTGGTGCTCATAAACAGATATGTCCAAATAATATACAAGTATGCATGTGTGAATTTTAAAGCCATCAAATATGTACATATAGGTATGTATGCAGTTTATATTTTATCAATTTAAATATTTGTATATATACACATACATATATATATATACATAAATATATTTACATATAGATATATATATGTTTTTCATAACCCCAATGTTTAACATATATATATATATACATATGTAAATGGAAATTTCATGAAACCCAAGATACCCTGGCCTCGATGAGCTTGCGGTTTTGGTCATAGTGCTTTTTCACAGCGGCGACCGTACGCCCATCAACCAACATAGTTTCCATCCTACAGCGATTTAGAGAGAAACGCAGCCAAGTGCAAAGTAGAAAACTAACAGCTAAGCTTGTGCTTCAGAATTTTGTTTTTCGGGGAGAGGCTACCCTGTCAGTTGTGTGCCAATGAAATCCGAAAGTTGTCCAAGGCTGGCACTGACTGGCCATGTTGCCAACCTCTTGGAAGATTTTCTTGCAATCCTCTCGCATAGCCTGCCATGAGAATATTCCCCATTGGCATCAAAAGTTTTCAAAATGAGGTTGAACTGTTTGACGAAAATGGCAGGGCCAAAGCAAAGCCATCAAATCTAACGTTATGATTCTTTATCACGTGTTTTTTATGGGCAATCAAAACCAGTCAAAATTTCTCAGCAACAACAACAACAACGGTTGCTGTGGCCATCTCAGGTATGTACTGGCTACCTGCCTTGTTTCCAGAGAGGAGATGCAGGGTGTCGCCCACATCGCGAGCCCGGGTTGCAAGAGTTTTCAACCTGGGCAAGCAAATTTCCACTTAGTTTACATGGACTGTTGAGTTTAGAACCCATCGTGATGCAGGACGTTCCAAGCATAGGCCCAGACCCTTTGATAACTTTGCTAACTTCTTTCTTCAATTCGGCCTCTGGATCCTCTTTTTTTGGGGTAGGGGTTCCTCCACCGTTTACAGCACGTGCTCCCCTGCGTCTGCGTGGAGCTGTCTCCTCATCACTGTCATCATCCTGGCCCTTTCCTTTCATCCCCCCAGATCCCAATGGCATCATGGCATCGCACATCCCGTCCATAGTTTTTTTCATCCCTTCAGAAGCTGCTGCATCCACATTTCCATCATCATCATCGGCATCGACGGCAAACGTTTTCTTGATGGCTGTCTTTGCCACATTTTCAGTGCCACCTGGCAAGCTTTTAGGAATAATTTGTGTTTGTGCGTCATGCAACTTTCACACCAGTATTAAACACAATGGAATGGTGCGGGTGGTAAGCCAGAGGCACTCTTTCTTGCAGTGTGCTTGAAGACTTTGTAGATGCGGTACTGTGGACTGCTTTTGAACTGCCAGGCAGGAGAAATAACAATTACAATGCTCAAATCCCTGATCATACAGACCTTCAAACCAAGGCATTTTTTACAATTTGTTTGCAAAGAATACGTGTTTGTAGCCTCAGCCTTGGATATAGAAAGCAGTTGCCACCATAAATCCAAATTACTGGCCTTCTTGTCGGGATGAGGCCTTCCTTTCTGCGAATTCTTGATGTCCTCGATGTATTGCCTCCAAACACATAAAGCTAAAGTGACTTTGAAGGCATCATTCTGTGAAATATTTACAGATTGAATAAAGATTTCGAAGGAGCCTGCCAGCTTCAGTAGATCCGTATTGAATCTCCAAATCCATCAGAGAGATCTCATGATAGACATCATCATGCTTGGTGCGATTTTTCCTGGGAAAAAACACGAGGCAATGTTCTTGCTTGCATGGGCAAACATGTCACATTCAGTGCATAGAGTTCCAATAGGCTTTCATAGGTTCAAAACCAAGTTTCGCTTCAACAGAACCTTCCATCTGCACGCCACGCCTAGGACAGCTACTTGGAATGGTGGCACCAACTTTGACGGCTACTGGAAAATTTCTCACAGCACTCACCGACTTTGTGCAACTTGGATGCATCTCATCGGCCAAAAGGAACTCCTTGAGGAGCTGGAACCTTTTCCGTGATGAATGTAAATTTGAAGAATCTGTAGTGGAATTGCTAAAGCTAATGGTGGTAACTCACCACAGCATGGCATCAAAAGCAGGGGTTGGTTTGTGAGGCCAGGACTTCTTGCTGTGGTTCCCAGCAGCGGCTGCATACTTCTCCATCATTTCCGCTGGTAGATCTGACGCGTGCACACACACACACAGAAGGGTGTAGGGGATATCGAAAAATGCCAATAACGATGAACATGTGCCAATCCATGGTATTTTTTTTGCATTTGTGACATTCACATGCATTCGCAGGTTTTGGGGTCCCAAAGGAATGGACCCCTCAAAAATTAAGCTTGCCTCCTGCATTGTACCTCCTGTCCATAGCACTGTAGAGGCAACGGCGCTCCTGCAGACTTCTCCACAGATTGGCTTATGGAAGGCTGAGCTGCGTCCCTTGGTGTATGGAAAAACATGGGGGAAACCAACACTGTAGCTCTTTTCCACATGATTTTCACATGCCACTTGGATCCATATAGCACCATATGTTTGGCTGTTCAATAGGAAATTGTCCGGGCAACTTGCAGAATGCATTGGAAAGCCCAATCAAATAAAATGGTTTTCGAAGTACTGTTCTTGACGTTTTTGAGACCTTCAAAAATGGAAAACAAAAGGCACTTAGAAAAAGGATGGGTAACGCAATGCATGTTTATGGACCCATGCAAGATGCCCAGGAAATGTCAAATTCATCATGTGCTAGCAATTTTCCCATTGGTTTGCCATTACCCCAAAAAACAAAAACAAGCAAAACGGAACCCCCGAACCCCCCAACTTGGAACCAAAAGTTTGTCCTTGACATCCAGCTCGCTGGGAGACGAAAGTCCAGCAATAGTAGCTTTCTGGCCATCCGAAAGCTGTCGCACCTTAGTTTATATTTTATCAGGGCAAGAATTCCATTGAATTCCCATCTCAAAGAAAGAGGTTCAATGTTGTAAAGTTCCGTTGCTGCCTCACTTTGTTTGAGCATGCATGTGTGCAAACCAGCCATGAACTAAGGGTGCACGATAGCTCTGAGTGAACCACCCGCCGAAGACGACCGTTTGAATCACGAACAGCGAGGCCCCTCACAATCCCGTCCTGGCTGGTACAGACTGAAACCATTTCCTGGTAAGCAATCAAAATTACAGCTAGTAGCTGATGTGATGCATATTAGAGCATATATCTTAAGGAATTATATGTGGGGTATAGGGGCCGAAACATCTATAATAAATAAATATATATATATACACATAGTTGATTCATACATATTATATATTTACATATAGTATGTATTTTTATATGTGTATATATCTATATTAAAAATGGTGTATAAGTATACATATTAAATGCGACTCTAACCCAGTAAAATCACCAACACAGGGTTTTCGATGGCTCATTCTTTAGTGTTTGACTTTGTTCAGTTCACATGTCCGTTCAAGACAGCTAAGAAGAGGGCACTCGAAATGCTCACTGATGTGGGAGACCGCTGCCTGATTGTCCACTAGTCTGTTGTGCAAAAATTCAAGTCACCAGAAATGAGCAGTGCAGGTGTTCACACATGAAGCCAAGATGCAGCTGCTCTGGCGTTGTGCCTGCCAACGCTGCCACACGTATGAGAGTAGAAAAATACAAAGGAAAATTACTTTACTTCGTGTGATCCCCACCATGACATTTATACATTTTCTTACTGGCAAATCTTCTGGCATTCTATCTGACATATCTTCTGGCATTCTATCTGGCATTCTATCTGGCATATCTTCTGGCATATGTTCTGGCAAAATATCTTCGGGCATTCTATCTGGCAAATCTTCTGGCATTCTATCTGGCATATCTTCTGGCATTCTATCTGACATATCTTCTGGCAAACTATCTGGCATTCTATCTGGCATATCTTCTGACATATCTTCTGGCATTCTATCTGGCATTCTATCGGCATATCTTCTGGCATATCTTCTGGCATATGTTCTGGCATATCTTCTGGCATTCTGGCATTCTATCTGGCATTTTTTCTGGCATTCTATCTGGCATATCTTCTAACACTCTATCTGGCATATCTTCTGGCATTCTATCTGGCCGTTGAGGTCCAGCGGTGCACACTGAGCTGGGCAGGTCCCAGGTTGAGGTCCAGCGGTGCACACTGAGCTGGGCAGATCCCAGGTTGAGGTCCAGCGGTGCACACTGGGCTGGGCAGGTCCCAGGTTGAGGTCCAGCGGTGCACACTGAGCTGAGACGGTCCCTGGTTGAGGTCCAGCGGTGCACACTGAGCTGGGAAGGTCCCAGGTTGAGGTCCAGCGGTGCACACTGAGCTGGGAAGTTGGCAAAGAGCTTGGCGAAGAGAGTTGGCAAAGAGCTTGGCGAAGAGTTGGCAAGGCGGAAGTGCAGGTGGAAGTTGATGCAGACATGGTCGAGGAGAAACTGGAGGAGGAGGACGAGGAGGAGGAGGAGGAGGACAGCTAGGAGAACAACTCTGATAAAATCTAACAACCCTCACCTGGCAGGTGGGGAACTAATATATTGATCAAATCCCAAGATAAGAACTTTCTCAAGTGAAGCTCTGCGAAAAAAAGCAACTAAAACAGAAATGCAGTGAAACAACAGACACACATGTGCCTGCAGATGCTACCTTTTGGTTGTGTTCTTTGCTCTTGCTTTTGCCTTTCCCTTTTCCCTTTGCCTTGACTGAGCCATCCTGCCAGAAATCACCAATTTGCAGCTGCTGCATTGGCACATGTTGTGTGCCAGTTTCTTGATATGAAAATATCCTTGGTGTTCTGATTACATGCTGCAGCTCTTCTAACTTTTTTGTTTGCCAGTCTCTTTACAAGTTGCACTTGCCTGGTGGGGCGAAACACTTGCTGATTTCTTCTCGAACCTCTCTCTTGGTGATTCTGGGTATTCACCAACATCTTCAGTGTCATTGACCTTGCTGTTGCTTGCTGGTGCGGCCTTGGCCTTTGCTTCCTTCTTGCGTGTCTCACCTCCTGGTGTGGTCTTCTTGGGTGCTGGTTCCACCACTTCCGGCTCATGTGCATCACCAGTCTCATCTGGGCTCTTCTTCTTTTTTTTCTTCTCTCTCGAGGTGGGTGTCTCATCCACCGGCTCTGCATCACCAGTCTCATCTCGGTTCTTCTTCTTGTTTTTCTTCTCTGTCGAGGTGGCTGTCTCATCCACTGGTTCTGCTTCACCAGTCTCATCTCGGTTCTTCTTCTTTTTTTTCTTCTCTGTCGAGGTGGGTGTCTCATCCACTGGCTCTGCTTCACCAGTCTCATCTCGGTTCTTCTTCTTCTTTTTTTTCTTCTCTGTCGAGGTGGGTGTCTCATCCACGGGTTCTGCAGCTGCAGTGGCCTCTTGTTGTCTTCTGCGTTTGAGCTCCTCATACGACTCCATCGCTGCTTCAACCCATTCATCATCATCCATATCTTCTTCCTGCTCACTGATCTTCTTGCTTGGCCTTTTTTTGACTTTCACTTTCTTTGCTGCTAGAGTCTTTTCTTCCTCTGCAGGGCTAGCTTCTACCTGTTTCCTTTTCTTTTCGACATTCCCTTCATCTTCAGCACATTCTGGTATTGGCTCCAGTGGCTGCCCTTTCCCTTTCGGAACCTTCCCCTTGCCTTTCCCTTTCTCTCCTGTTCCTTTGGAAGTACAGACTTTGCCCTTACTTGCCGTTCCCTTACCTGGGTCGACTTTGCCTTTTGCTCCTTTCGCTAAACCTTTGCCCTTCTCCGGAATGGCAAGTGCCAACTCTGGGGATGTCTTTGAAGGACACCGACGGATCTTGTGAGGCGGGGTGACGCAATCCTCTGTTCCATTTTCAGCCCTTGGAAGATCAGCGAAGAGATAAACCAACTTCTGAAAATGTATATGCTCACAACTGCAAGAATTCAGCAGTAAAAACACATCCATGGACCGCTAAGTGCGCCCGAGGGTCATGTCAGGCAGAGATAAAACTCCTTAGATGGCAAAACACGAAATTCACGAAATTTCACGTTGTGGCTAGGTCATAAATGATTTATAATGTCTTTTTCACGAAATTTCACGTTTTCCTTTTTTCTTCAAACCATGGTTCTTGACGCAACTTCGTGTCTTTCGTGAAAGATTTCACGAAATCCACGTTCATTTTGAAGCCTAAACCTGATATTCATGTTGGTTTCATGAAATTCACATTCATTTTGAAGCCGAAACGTGAAATTCATGTTGGTTTCAGGAAATTCACAGAATAAAACGTGAAATTCGTGTTTGTTTTCATGAAATTCACGTTCTATTGGGATCCAAAACGTGAAATTCATGTTGTTTTCGTGAAATTCACCGAATAAAACGTGAAATTCGTGTTTGTTTTCATGAAATTCACGTTCTATTGGGATCCAAAACGTGAAATTCATGTTGTGAATTTCGTGATATTCACAGCATAAAACGTGAAATTCGTGTTTGCTTTCGTGAAATTCACGTTCTATTGGGATCCAAAACGTGAAATTCATGTTGTTTTCGTGAAATTCACAGAATAAAACGTGAAATTCGTGTTTGTTTTCATGAAATTCACGTTCTATTGGGATCCAAAACGTGAAATTCATGTTGTTTTCGTGAAATTCACCGAATAAAACGTGAAATTCGTGTTTGTTTTCATGAAATTCACGTTCTATTGGGATCCAAAACGTGAAATTCATGTTGTGAATTTCGTGATATTCACAGCATAAAACGTGAAATTCGTGTTTGCTTTCGTGAAATTCACGTTCTATTGGGATCCAAAACGTGAAATTCATGTTGTTTTCGTGAAATTCACAGAATAAAACGTGAAATTCGTGTTTGTTTTCATGAAATTCACGTTCTATTGGGATCCAAAACGTGAAATTCATGTTGTTTTCGTGAAATTCACAGAATAAAACGTGAAATTCGTGTTGTAATTTGTTCAGACGTGAATTTCACATAAGCTACATCCTCTCAAACGTGAAATTCGTGGCCAACCGTGCAATTCATACAAATACTGTTGGATACATGTGTCAAGGTTATGGAATGAGATTCAGAGTCATAATCTGAAGAAACCTGCATTCTCATTGCAGCTGAAAAGCCACCACGGACAAAATGTCCCACCAGGATCTTGATCATATAGTGGCCCACAGTTGCACTCTTTGTGAATAAGGTGCATGTTGAAACAGCATGCAGGGCTACATCACACATGCCACAGTTAAGGCTTTAAAGGCAAAATAACATACATGAGCAACACCTGCCAGGCAGCGGATTTTCTTTTACCCCCCAAGTCTGAAAAGAGCAGCTCTAGTGCACTGCAGGTCAACCCAAGACACCATCGATGCCACTGTCATCGGATTCATCTCCGATGTCCTCAAACTGCAGGCCAGCATCCGATTCGATTGGTGGCCTGTTTTGTTTCCTAGGCCAGGCTGCATGCACATGTCACATGAAGCTGGAATCTATCCGACAGACACATTTTTCAAGCATGAAGATATTCTTGAAGTGCACCATTCTGCAAATGTTTGACGGGTACACTAATTGCCAAGATGCACGTGTTCACTCAGCAAAGCACCAATCTAGCAGGGATGCACAACAGCCAGCTTGACCATATACAGACTTCCCAATCGATCTCCATCAAGCTCAACAACAGAAAAATACAGAAAACCAAACCTGGCCTTCAATCCAAGATTGATTGGATATTCCCCGGAAGCTGTAAGGTGTGGTCCCCCTTGAACTTTCCGCACGCCATTCCGGTCATGATATTTGCGAACCAGCTTCAAGTTCAGATGGGACTTAAGCCGTGCCAGCCGCTCCCTGGCAGGCATGGGGAACCGGAAGAAATTGCATTCTTGGATGCGAGGCCAGGCAGTTTGATTTCTAAAATGCTTAAGTTTCAACTTTGGCTCTCAGAGGCATGGAAAAACGGACACTGCCAATATCTTCAATTGGGAACAAAATGGAATATTGAAAGTGCAAAGCCAAGCCTTTGCATCGGGTCAATTTGAACACCAAGGTCAAGAAGGTATGGAGCTGTAGTATACAATGTCACCCGCTTCCTCAGCCATATGCATCAATAATCTAGAAGTTTCCAACCAGAAAAAAAAGAATACGGTTAACCAGATTTCAGTGAAACAGACCACATTCCCTGTACCTTTTATCCCCCCAAACAAAAGGCATGACCCCAAGATTAAATAAGGTACCGTTTCACTTTGAAGAACCTTTTCAAAGCAAATCACACCAGTTCGTCAAGTTGCTCACTTCGCGCACCGTATGCTCCCAATGGAACGCTCACAGCCTTACAGGCATGCCTCTTCAACATATCCTGCGAAGCAGTGGCTTGGCCATCGTTAGCAATGGGACAGGATGACACAGGAAAACCAATGTAATTACTTTATGATATTCAAAGGGCCTCCATTGGCTGATATCGCCAGAGCAGTGTGCTTGAAGGCTGCTCTATGCAGTAATGGATGCCTTTCTTGAAGCAATATTCACACCTCAAACACATGCATGCTTCAGGGTTTGATGCATGATAAAGATGTCACAAGTTCGAGACTGTATTTCCACAAAGCTACTCAAAGTTTCATATTTCAAGGGCAAGTAATGTCGAGGATGTTTGGAAACTTGTCCCATGCATACCAAGCTGCATGTAAATCACACGTCGGATCAAGCGGTTTGCAGCAAGAACACCTTTGTAGCGTTTTGATCCTGCCAAAGATCGACCAAGCGCTGAAGCATTTGCAAATGTTTTGAACCAAGTGGATCAATATAATACATCTATTTATCTATACAACTATAGTTGTATATATATGTACGTATATGCAATAAAAAAAAAGGTGTATATATATAAATAAATACATATAGTCCCTTTGTAAAACGACTCTATATAAATATATATGCAGTGCTATTGGTGCTTTTATAAATCTGAGATGTCAAATCTTACCCATGTTTACATACTGTGAACCCTGTTGCTGCATGAATTGAACATAAAAGAAACAAGCCCTGGTTTTTGGGCAACTCTCCTCTTGCTCGTGTGAAAGTGCGTCCAGTGCTTCCCCTTGAGAGGAAAACCCATGTTGCACAGGGTGGGCCACACCACCATAGGCAGCCACGACGTAGTGTCCTGACCTCACACTCCATGCAGCTTGTACGATAGTTATCAGATATGGGGCCCCAATTTGGGATTTGTTTTTTGAGGAGGTGTAGAAAACAGAGACATGTCTTTGCTTCGGCTGATATTCAAATACAGAGGATATAGAAACAAGCTGGTTGGTTACCCCCCTCTTGAAAAAAATAACTTTACTTCGTGTGACCCCCACCATGACATTTATACATTTTCTTACTGGCAAATCTTCTGGCATTCTATCTGACATATCTTCTGGCATTCTATCTGGCATTCTATCTGGCATATCTTCTGGCATATGTTCTGGCATAATATCTTCTGGCATACCTTCTGGCATTCTATCTGGCAAATCTTCTGGCATTCTATCTGGCATATCTTCTGGCATTCTATCTGACATATCTTCTGGCATTCTATCTGGCATGCTATCTGGCATATCTTCTGGCATATCTTCTGGCATTCTATCTGACATATCTTCTGGCATTCTATCTGGCATATCTTCTGGCATATCTTCTGCCATATCTTCTGGCATATACTCTGGCATATGTTCTGGCATATCTTCTGGCATATCTTCGGGCATTCTATCTGGCATTCTATCTGGCATATCTCATGGCATTTTATCTGGCATATCTTCAGGCATTCTATCTGGCATATCTTCTAACACTCTATCTGGCATATCTTCGGCATTCTATCTGGCCGTTGAGGTCCAGCGGTGCACACTGAGCTGGGAAGGTCCCAGGTTGAGGTCCAGCGGTGCACACTGAGCTGGGAAGGTCCCAGGTTGAGGTCCAGCGGTGCACACTGAGCTGGGAAGTTGGCAAAGAGCTTGGCGAAGAGAGTTGGCAAAGAGCTTGGCGAAGAGTTGGCAAGGCGGAAGTGCAGGTGGAAGTTGATGCAGACATGGTCGAGGAGAAACTGGAGGAGGAGGAGGAGGACAGCTAGCCGAGCAGGAGGAGAACAACTCGGATAAAATCTAGCAACCCTCACCTGGCAGGTGGGGAATTAACATCGGAATTCTGAAACAAAGAAGCGCACTCCACACACACACATGGACATTCCCCCAAGTAAAAGAAGTCTCACAAGTTTTGCACTGTTGGATGCATATAACTGTATATGCATGTGTTCAAACATATATAACATATATATATAATATACGTTGTCCAAAGTCCACATGCAACAATGCAGGGAAGCTGCAGCTTGCAAGGCCGACAGAAATCCCACACATGCCAGCAGGTTCATCATTTTGTTGTAGAGCACCTCAGGCAAAAGCAAAAGCAAGATATCTGAAAAAAACGCAAGCACTTCAAGCAGCATTCAAGACAATTGATTTTGAAACCCTTTTGCAAATACATCCAGCCAAAAACCCAACTTTAAACGCAACTTAGAAACGTCACGTCTTGCAGCAGACAAATGAAACATGCGAACAGCTGCTGTCAGGTTTCCAGCCCCTGCACAATCCTCTTGGATGTGGGTGGCGCAATCTTCTGACACATCCCCATATGTAGAGAGCAAAACGCTCAGCACCACAGCTAGCTGCCGAAATTTCATTGCTCTACAGTAGCCAGGCTTGCCTTTGGAACACTAAAATGCTGTGCAAAGTGGCATCCGTGCAGAATCCAGAAAGCATGCACATGCAGAAACCTACAACATGCAAAACGTTGAAATTCTTGAGAACTCACATAGAATGAGCTGAACCCGCAACACTGGAGTGCAAAGCTTGGGGGATGGCGCACCTCCACACCATATTCCAGAGCCTGTCACATAGCTGGAAGAATAAAACGTTTGCAAATAGGTCCCCATAAATATCTATATATATATACTCTTGTATATGCAATATATATATATATATATATTTATAAATAATCACATATATATATAATTATATATATATGTGTGTGTGCATGTATATGTGTGCAAGTATACCCGGAAAAAAAAACGTGTTATATAAATGTTGACCACAGGACTGAAAATTTTACCTGCACTGCAAGTAGCATTTTCTGAAAAAAACAGTGGGCACAAATTAGCCTTGCAATTGTAAGATGCGGTTTTCCCTCTCACTGCCGCTGTCGTGTTCCAGGCATAAAATGCCACACTTGCGCCCACCAGACCATAGCGCTAAGCCCTTGAAGTACACCCACAAATGAATGCTCTGATTCTTTCAAAGCATCACTTGTTGAACCCCCATGATGCAGTAACTCGGGCACACTCGCAAAAAAATGACTGCAATAATGTAAGGCCATGCTTCGCTAGCTTGAAAGTTCTCACCCCCGAGCCACAAGACATCATAGCAACCAAGCAGTGCATACTGCCAAAGGTACAGGCACATGCTGACACGCCTGCACAAACCCTAGTGGGAAAAACCCGGCAAAAGAGCCAATCGCTGTAGACTGGAAATGGAAGCAAACACCCACATTTCAATCTTTACCTGCAAGTTGTTGACATGAAATTACAGTTCAACTGTTTTCTTTTCATGGCTCCATTAGTATCGCCTGCGCTTCACTTCATGTGCGGGAAGTGACATGACAATCGCCTCCCTCTCCTTGGAATTTTTCCAAGCAGACAAGGCTTCCTTGTAGCTAGAGCCTGCAGCCCTGGCCTCTTTAACAAACTCACTCATGGCCTTCATCATCGGCCCATCACTTGCCTTTCTCTTCTTACCTGCCTCTCCTTTCTCAGACTCCTTCCCTTTGGTTTTCTTGGTTTTCTTGGACGACGGCTTCTTTTTCTGAGATGAACCTGCAGGTTCAAGTTTCTTGTTCTTGGCCCCCTTGAGTTCTTTCTCCAATCTCTTGGCTGCTGCAAGTTGGGTTTTCCTCAAAGGGTCAATTGTCTTCTGATCTGGCGTTGGGACCTCCACAGAAAAATCCCGTGGTCTGGGAGGTGGTGTGACTGCACTGGGTGCCTTGGCTGAAGCTGCCTCACCATTGAAGGCCCTTTCCTGCCAAGCTTGAATCTCACGTGCCCACTGGTGGTCAGCCTCTTCCCAACCATGCTGCTGCTCCCAAAGATGCCATGCGTGTTCCTGCCACAAGAGATATGTTGTGGAAAAGACTATTGAAAGTTGAAGCAATATCAATATCAACCCAGCAGGACGTTTCACACACTTGCTACATTCTCTTTAAAAAACTTAAGGCCCTAAATACGACCCCCTTAGCATTGATTGGTGGATGGTTTGGGTCCTCAAAATCATCGCTTGCAAATGCAGCACTGGTCCTCAGTAGCACCAGCACCATCCGTCCAGTCGTCCGTGGGCACCTGGCAGACATGGAAGAAACATGGACAGCAACCTGGAATTTGACAGGGAAACCTTTAGCCTTTGACTTCACAAACTTGTTTCATCACCTATGCAGACTATGCAGTTTGACAATTCAAACTGTTTTCATGTTTTGCTTATAGAAACAACATTTGCAAGATGACATGTTACACACACACACAAACACACACAAACACACACAAACACACACAAACACACACAAACACACACAAAAACACACACACAAACACACACACAAACACACACACACACACCCACACACCCACACACACCCATATGCCTGTACCTCCTCATGTAAATCTTTGGCTTTTTCAGCACCCTGCTGCTCCTGAAAATCATTTGCATGAACTCCCATAAAAAATCAGATTCTAACATGACAGCACGACAGCAGAATACCCTGGCCAAGGCATGCTGTATATTTTTCAAGCTCTTTGTAAATCAACCACGGAAAATAAAATACGGTATTGAAATTTGACACAAATGATCCTTGTGCCACTTCCGCTGAACTGGCATCCATGAATCAGCCTCCGCAATGCCAGCTTCCAGAAGCTTCTTCTTGATGGCTTTGTGCCGTGAGTCCTCAAGCGTATATAAGTTGAAACAAAAAAGTAGAATGACAAACCAAAAAGTTGAGGTGGTGGCCGTAGAGTTGGTCTTCCACAGCTGCGGGTTGCCCTGGGCCCACTTGATAAAAATAAGGAAAAAGTGTTCAATCCAAATACATCTCACACACTGAACTGAAACACAATCCCGAGGTCCTGGCAGGAACAAACTCCCTTTGCAGGCTCGTGTTCGCAGTAGGGTCCTGAGCACGGTATCAAAAATAGGTTACTACCATTAAAACGGCCAGGCTTATGTTCACCCACAGATCCCTATAAGCACCCAACAGCACCATGATGATCATCTTGTTCTTCTTCACTGGCCACCTTTGACACGTGCAAATATGGCAGCCCACAGGCTTTAACTGTGAATAGTTCACTTGAACTCCATCTCCCAGCCTCAACCTCAACCTCGTACTCGTATTCGCTCTGATCATCCCATGCCTGCACAGAAGAGCAGAAACGAAGTATATACATTTAAATAAATTAGCAGCATGCACGCACAGAAAAAAACATCTTAACAGATCACGTGTTTGCATAGCCATCCAGCCTCATCATCACGGCCACAGTGGTACTGGCTGTGATCCTATGGCAGCATGAAAATGAAATCAAGCTCCAAACTATTAAACATGAATTGGCCAAAACCTTTCTTTTAAATCTGTAGCTGGCCTCCCAGGGTTTGTCATCCACTTGCAGTGCACTTGAATCCTGCACCTGCACAGTTTCAGCTCATAGTCGAACATGTTCAGTTCAAAAACATGGCATGGATATAGCCTCTTCTTGCCAACCTGTAGCCCCTGCTTCATGTGCATCCTCCAGAAAGAAGATGAAACATGCATGGACGTTGCAAAGTTGAAACCAGGAAAAGAATTTACCGAAGAAAGCGTCCTCTTCCAGCCCCATAGCCGGTTCCTGACCAATGAGCCAACTTCAAAACAGGACTGTAATTCAGCTAAAGCATACATGCCACACGTATATAAAAAGCAGGTTCCTCTTCAGATTCAGATCCCGTCCATGAATCGCCGACCTTAACAGCGTTTACATGCCCAACAGAAAATGAGAAATGCATGAATCAAAACCGCACTGTACATGATGTATTACAAAGTGTTTCCAACAAACAGTGTCAACTTTTGTAGAATTTACATGTCTCAGGTTTAGACGGCCGACCATGGCTGACGTTCAGACTGGGCAGGCCATTCCGTTTCCTCAGGCTGATCATCCCAGGGCTCCTCCAACACATGAAGGCATGGAAAGAAAAGGGAAAGGTAAACACAGAATCACCCGAATCCTGCCCTGCAGGGTATCCTTGAAATCCCCAGCAGGCCAGCCATAGCCATGATAGTCCTTGTGCAAATGACGAAGCAAAGTAACGCTATAGATACATACAGATTTGCAAACTACAACATGTTGCCAAAAACAGCATTGTGTCCTCATAGGTTTGTTCCCATGCATGAAATGGCAATTCCTGCACGAATGTCGAACATGTCAAAAACATAATGCACTTTTTTCCAAGAAAAATGAACTTGTTTACACACTGGCCTGGCGGTGGTATTCCCATGACCAAGCGTCCTTGTTTTTGGAACCCACAGCACAGCTAGAACACCAAAGGGTTGAAGCTGCAACTTACAACACTGATCATCGATTTTCTCAACGGGCTTCAGGCTGCAGGAAAACACAGAAGAACATTTCTTTAATGCAGTGTCTACAAGCTGTGGCCCTGGCTTCTGAGTGATCTTTGCCATGCTGGTGAGATTCCCACATCTGGCACAGTAAAGATGTGGAATGAAACCCTTGACTTGTGCTGCAGCAAACACCCAGGAAGCATGTACGAAATTGAGGCGCAAACATCGTAAAGGTTCAGTGACTCAGCGAATCCACAGGGGAATGTAAAACCCCCCTTGGGTGAATGAGACAAAGCCAACAGATTTTAGGCCCCAACCTGCGCACCAGTGGCAGGCCACTCCTGAAACAAAATCCAAAAACAGGTAGTTCTCATGATACTCATGTATTCAGACATGTGATGGACTGTGAATGTATAAAAATGTTGATGCCATATTCTATGTAAGTACATGTCTGCATATAAGGCACAACAAAAAAATGCAAAAAATGCCCACACACAAACACACGCACGCGCACACAGATACACTCGCTTCTCCCAGCCTCAGACTCATCTTGGTAGCCACCGGACTCCTGACGAGCGTGTTGATGAAAAACTTGCTTAAGAACAGGCACATGAGAATGCAGGCGAAATTCAAGCAGCTACCTCGAGGGCAATCAGATCGCTTTTGCAATCTTCGACAAAATTTTCAAACTCCTGCAGCCGCATGTGCTTGACATTAATCTTGCATAATCTTGTCAAGTTCTTTGATACCTCAGCCAAAAAAAGCTTATTGTTTGTTTCATCCCAGTATTTGGTTCACTGTGAGTTACTTCTTTTTCATACTGGTATTCCAAATGTCGCTTTGTAACAGCACTGGAGATGGAGGTTTATAAACTGTATAACCGCTCCTCAGCAGAAAGGCCAGGGGGACGAATCTTAATCTCCTGGCATGTGGTTTCGACAAACTCTTTGGGAAAACACTGACTTATCTTTGATGGAAAATTTCTATACAGCAACAAAAACTTACCCTGACCCTGACATTGCTCCTGAGTGGACGCACCTTCGATCCAATCCTTGCGATTAAGGACATGGAAATCAATGGCAAAGGAGCCCATGTGCAGCTTGAAGGCATGGAAAGAACGTAGGTCCTTGGAGCTTGCCTCCAAACCACTGCATTTCTCTGCCTGCCATGTGGTGGTCACCAGCCAATTTGAAGGACAATTATTGAAACACACATTCTGGTTGATTTCCAATGTGAGAAGCCTCATCATGTGCCCAAAAGGCCGATGCCTCTTCATTGCCCTAAGAACGGTAGAATGGGACATGCACTATCGAGAGCAGGGACGGATTTAATGAAAACACATGTGCACATCTAAGGCAATGGCCCATGGTTGGGTCTCAAGATTGTCCATTGCGTCCTGGTGCAGGACTGGGCTCGAGATCGTGTTATATAACCTGTTTTGTTTGAAAACCTAATCGTTCTGAAAATCAAAGTTGTGATATCAGTCCTTCTTTCGCAGATCCTTCAGGGGTAAAAATGATGGGGCCCGTTGAGCCAAAATCTCACGTGTGATATTCTTCGACATTTTTTGGTTCTATATGTCCCAAATACAATCATATTGAAAAACGTGTATAACATAAATCTATGACTTTATGACATCAACATTGGAGGTGTAGTTTGGCAACCCTGCCTTGACCTTCTTGGCCTTTGCAATCAAGTTCTTAAACTTGGCAGCTTGTTTGTTGATAAATTTTCCAAAAGATATTTCAGGATCTCTGGGGATGGAATCTCTCCCCAATGCCATCACCAACTTTCGGATGACCAGTTTGCAAAGAGCCCTTGTGAAAGTGCGCCCTTGAAAGGCACTGCAAAAGGAAAACAGTTCTCTCATGGCTGATTTCCTGAAAGACCAGCGGGGGAACAGCTCACCCGTTGATGAAATCCTGTCAGCATCTAGCCGTGCTTCCAAGATCTTAGCGATGTTTGACGCCAAGGTGTTTCTTCGATTTTTCAACAAAGCAGCAGGCCCCTGTCCCCATGGTTTACGGGTCGGACTTGAAACAGCACAGACAGAATGCTTGACCCTCGAGCGAACCATGGTAGTTAATAGTGGGGGGACGCCCCTATCAACCCCTCTAATAACCTTGAACCTAAAAAATGGCAGCGATATAGTTCAGCTTAGTTATTTCCATTGGTTAACTTCTCCCTTAGCTTTGAATATTTACCCCAGACAGTTTGGTGCATCTCTGGCGATTGGTAAATCCTCCAGGACCGCGCCTGCCACTGACTGCCGCGCTGCAGTGGCTGACATAAGCCACCATGTGGCCAATGAAAAAAACAACGCTTGGATCTTGAAATTTCATCGACATGTCATGTTGCAGCAACAACAAAAAAACAAAGTTGTCCCACTTTGAATGGCCATGTGGTTGCTTCCAATGGGCATTGTTTGTATAGCTGAAAGCTGCATGCTTCCACTGCGCAGGGCGAGCGAAAGAGGTGATGATGCCATAGAATTTCAAACAGCCCATCACCATCCCAGACTGGAAAAATGTAAATTGGGGTATGTATTCCTCTTTTGTTCCATGGAGTACCAAACGCATGGGAACCAAAGTGATTGTTCCCAACGACATGACTCCAACGTTGGTCATGCTATCCAAAAAGGCAGCTGAATGCCTGTTCCACAGGCCGTTTGCTTTCTCATCTGGGTTCTAATTGATGTGATGTAAATAAATATATATATATATGTATACACATGCGTGTGTGTATAGATGTAACATATACACTAAATGTTTCGTGATATGTGTGCTCGTGGAACTAAATGTTGTAAATATGTATATATATATACATACATAAACTAAAATGTCTGTAAGATTTTACAGATTGTATGCCTACATGTAATACACACACACATATATATATGTTTGTGTGTCTACATATATATAGCTATAGCTATGCAATGCATATATATATATGTATTTGTTTACTTACTTATATGTGCATATACTTGGGGGTGCAGCTTCGATTCTTTAATCCGATATGTAACCTTTTCTTGGTAAGGGCTATATCCCAGCTGTAAAAACATCAATTTCCCCAACTGCACCCCCACCTTTTTTTTTCCACTCCAACGAAGACTGTCAGCCCTGGATAGGGCAACAGCTGAAAAGACTGTCTTGACCACATTCTCATATTGGAATGTTGGGCTGCTTATCTTGCAGCATGAGCTCGGCCCTACTGTATTGCAGGGTCATTGCCCAAGTTGCTTCCAAACAGGGCGCACTGCAACATGCAGACTGTACAGAAGCTGTTGTTGTTGCAGCGGCTCACAGCAGTAGCTGCAGCCCGGGAACACACCTCCACCAGTATATCAACAGACAAGCTCCGATAAAACAAGCCTGTACAGAAGTTTTCTTTTCAGCACAAAGTGCAGAAATATTGAAATGCATGGTGCACAAAGGTGCATCACAGCACATGCATGTCCGTTGTGGTGCACAAAGGTGCATCACAGCACATGCATGTCCATTCTTGCTCACCTACACAGCTATGCATCAGAGTAGCCATATGATCTGAGTAGCACATCAATCGCTATTGTAACTAGACAGCGACCAACCCATGCAACCCGCAAAAAACGATTTATATGACAAACATCGGTTTTTGAGGTGGTTCGAGGAAGTGTGACAATCGCTGTTCATCACAAAACAGCGACCAACCAGAACTCCCAACCAGGTACGGGCCGGAAGTGTGACCATCGCTGTTCATCACAATACAGCGACCACCCAGAACTCCCAACCATGTACATGCAGGCCTAAATGTTGAGCTAGGAAGCACATTGCGGAATGCTATTCTGTTTCAACAGCGACCAACATGAGCCGCTGTTCGACGAAGAGCGAATCGCTTGGTCACTATTCTGTTTGAACAGCGACCAGTGAATGCATCTGCAAAAATCGATTTATGTCTCAAAAATCGGTTTTTGCAGTGGTTCGAACAGCGAGTGTGACAGTCGCTGTATAGCTACACAGCGAACCTCCCAGGATGCAATTTTAAGAAATCCGTCCCGGTTTTCCAGACTAGGGCATCCCTTGCCGTACGTGTGCAAGTCTCTGAACTAGTGACCCCTTCCATATTTGTGTTGACTGTGCAGCATATCGATCTTTGAATTTCCATCAGATCGGACAAGCAATATATTGATTCATGACTCAATGCATCACTTCATTATCTTCATTAAGATCTCTGTAATGATTGCAGTTCAAGCACATGTCACTAATTTGTGCCCAAAGCCAAGATGCTTGTTAGATTTTCCTTGGGTACAGCAGGGAAAAAGTGCACTGGCAGTAGAAGCACCAAAGATCTTCATCTTAAACCGGCCAAGAGCCAGCCTCACCCAAAATAGTTTGCCAAAAAACATGTCAAGGCTCTGCATATATCAAAGAACATCATATGCAGAGCAATGGCAGCCAAGCCCACTGAAAAACATTGATTTATAAGGTGTTCCACGAGATTGACTTATACAGTCGTTTTACCTCTCCTGGGAGTTTATCACACTGCGACAGTTGTTCGAGAAGGAAGTGTGTCATCCGATGGATTGAGGCAAGGTAGTTTCCATAGCTCCTGTGGCCACATTGAAGCACTGTGCGATAGTTGATGCGAGAAGCAAATGCGTTATCCGATGAATCATAGCGGCAAAACTTCGAAAGGTGCAGCTGTGTTTGTTTCTCATGCGCTTGTCTGCACCGGTGTCGTGGGGCAGTAGTTGACAAGCCAAGAGGAACAGGAGCGTTGTAGGCTAAATTCTGCACTGCCCATGGACAGCTGTTTTGTTGCAATTTCAGCGTGATCGCATCTTCTGATACTACCTGCCAGGTACTGACCTCATCGCGTACATGGTCCACGCCGACACCCGCACTCACACACACACACAGACACACACATACACACACGTACACACACACACATACACACACACACAGACAAACACCCACACACACACACAGACAAACACACACACACAGACAAACACACACACACACAGACAAACACACACACACACACACACGCACACGCACGCACACACGCACGCACGCACGCACACATACACGCCCACGCACACATACACGCCCACGCACACACACACACACCCACACACACACATCATCCAAACGCCAGTCGTGGGCCATCCGTTTTCGTGATGGTCTGCGCTGTACGTTTGCGGACACATAATCAATGGTCACGCATCGATTGCCCTTCGCCGCACTTCCTGGCGTGGGGCATCTTTGATCGTGGCCGCACACCACACACACATACTCGCACACACACACACACGCACACCCACACACCTCACCCACAAACACAACTCATCCATACACAACTTACTCACACATACTCGTCCACACATAACTTACTCCACACCAATCCTTCACCATCTCTTTTCTCTTTCTTGCTTACCCCATGCCGTCTTTGCCTTTCTTTTGTTGCTTGTTGGAAGAAGTTGACTTGTGGGGTTATCCGGTCCTTTAATTAAATTTTGATTTGTCGTGCCACCAGGATGGCATGCGGGCATCAAGTGCAGAGGCAATGGATGTTTAATGTGTCGACCTGGTCACGGCTGGAAGCATTTGAAAGAACTGCCTGTTGTCGATTTGATCCTTGATATCTGTTCAGATGGGATGGATCGGGTGACAGGTGCCACACGTGGCGCAGGATCTCAACAGACTGAGGGCGAGGCTCGGCTCGGAGAGAAGGACAGTGACCGGGCGAGGTAAAGTCTGGGGCGGCTGGAAATGGCTGGAATCCCTGGAAATCTGGAAACCATCTGGAAACCTTGGGTCTCCCAATGTCTCCCAAAGTGGATCGTCAGCTCCAGGCGAAGTGGCACTGGCAACGTTCGATCAGAGCCATGCTCACCTCCCACAGGTGCTACGATACTTTCAGCATCTTTCAGCTGTGGTTGGATGTGTAATGTTGAAATATGTTGAAATCATGTGAAATCGGAAGAGAAATCATTACAGTATCATACAATATCTATGTCTATACGGTCAAAATCAGCGTAGACTAATTGTATCTAATTGTGAAGGAGGGGAGCAACAAGTCACAGAACATACATAAAACACGGTAAAGCGATAGGGGCCCAAAAATAGGCACAGATATTTGTCATTATTCTTTTCTTTCTTTGCCTTCCTTTCCGGTTCTTTCTATTTATCTTCCTTCCCTTTTCTTTGCTTGCCTTTTTTCTATCACTTTTAGTTGTATTGTTTCTTTTCTTTTCCCTTCTTCTTTCTTGTTCCGTTTGTTTGATTTGTCCCTTGGCTTCTCATCGTTTTGAAACCAAATGCAATTTATTTCTGAATCGAATCTAGATTATCTGAAATCCAAGTCTGACTTCTGCTTATCTCCTTTCTATTCAATTTGTAACTTGTTCTTTCTTTGCTTTCTTTTCCTTTTCCTTATTTCCGTTTTCACTTTACAATCTTATTCCCCACCTGCCAGGTGAGGGTTGTTAGATTTTATGTCAGTTGCCTGGTCCTCCTCGTCCTCCTCCTTCTCCTCCTCGTCCTCCTCCTCCTCCTCCTCTCGTTGTCCTCCTCGTCCTCCTGCTCAACTGCGACTCGCGATCCACAGTGTTCTCTGTCGGACCTCCACCACGACCATCCACGCCCAGTGTTCCCTGCCGGACCTCAACCACGACCATCCACGCCCAGTGTTCCCTGCCGGACCTCAACCACGACCATCCACGCCCAGTGTTCCCTGCCGGACCTCACCCACGACCATCCGCGCCCAGTGTTCCCTGCCGGACCTCAACCACGACCATCCGCGCCCAGTGTTCCCTGCCGGACCTCAACCGCGACCATCCGCGCCCAGTGTTCCCTGCCGGACCTCAACCGCGAGTATCCACGCCAAAAGATATGCCACATAGAGTGCCAGAAGATATGCCAGATAGAATGTTAGAAGATATGGCAGATAGAATGCCAGAAGGTATGCCAGATAGAATGCTAGATAGAATGTCAGCTAGAATGCCAGAAGATATGCCAGATAAAGTGCCAGAATGTTTGCCAGATAGAATGCCAGCAGATTTGCCAGATAATATGCCAGAAGATATGCTAGATAGAATGCCAGATGTAATGCCAGAAGATTTGCCAGATAATATGCCAGAAGATATGCCAGATAGAATGCCAGATGGAATGCCAGAAGATATGCCAGAACATATGCCAGAAGATATGCCAGAAGATATGCCAGAACATCTGCCAGAAGATATGCCAGAACATCTGCCAGAAGATATGCCAGGAAGAATGCCAGAAGATATGCCAGATAGAATGCCAGATCGAATGCCAGAAAATATGTCAGATAGAATGCCAGAAGATTTGCCAGTAACAAAATGTATAAATGTCATGGTGGGGATCACACGAAGTAAAGTAATTTTTTATTATTCCACTTTTTTTTCCATTTTTTTCCTTTCATGATCATCATGGTATGCTAAGTTAATCAACATTAGCGATAACCTAGCGATTAGCCAGACACGTTTGCTGAAGACAGGCCCCCGGAGCAGGGATGGACCCAGTTGATTCCATCAAGTTTTTTTGCCTCTTACTGTAGTCATGCTGCTAACAAACAAGGACATTATATAGATTTAAACTGATTTAAATAAAGGCAACAAAAAGAACATCAATTAAACTTTGCTAGCTGACCTGGTCCATGAAGCTGGTTTGGAAATCTTTGAACACAATTCCGCTGCATTCTTGTATTATCTAGTGTTGATTTGAACAGAACACTGTAAAGCGATAGGACCCCGAAAGCGAGAACCTATATTCTTGCACCAGGCGTACGCAATTGATTTTGACGGCGGCTCATACATATAGAATCATATAGATAAATATTATATATATACATATTATATTATATATATTATACATATTCATACAAATATTAGAATTAGAATATATGCTATTATATACTTGCATGCAATGATTCACTGCACTCTTGCCCTAAACCAGGTGTTGGGATGCAGACGGCCAGGTGGGAGCAGTTTAGGAACAGTCAAGCTGTGACGTTTGCTGCGACCAGAGATGCTGTGCAGGGCATCTCCCAGAGAAGGTGGGCGACCTCCAAGACCACAAGGTGGGCAAAAAACGATTTGGAACACATTGGACGGAAAAACAACGGCAAAATCGGCAAGGTAAATTGAAGGGGGGGATCATTTTGTGTTCAATAATCCTACATCCAAGGCGAGACTCACCATGATACCATGTCGATTCACAACGTCACAGTGTGAAATGACCCAAAGTTGCCGTTGCTTTGAGCTGCAAGGTACACCTAGGGAAGGTGCTCCTGCAGGCTGACTGGAAGCGTCATTCTGAGCGAATCAACAAAGCTCTGGTTGTGTACAAAGCAGGAGATCTCAGGAGGATAAATAGGATAAACAGAGAGAAGAGAGAACAGGTCTGTAAGAAGTGTAGGAATGTGTAGGAAGATTCCACATGAAAACAGAGAGACACCGAGAGCTGCGAAGAGTTCCGATTTTGCTTTGTGGATTGAAGCTCGAAGTTTGCAAAGCTTACCCTCCTGATCCATCCTGATCCTGCATAAACGCGGCCTGCGCGGCCTGTGCGGCCTTGCTCTCGCAGCAGCTGGTGAGACTTGCGCAGTGGATAGCCCGCAACGTCGAAGCCAGTTTGTGATGGTGAAGTTGCTCACACGAAAAAGCACGCAACCTCCAACAGTCCAACAGTTATTTACAGCTTACCATGGCTTACCATCCTGCAATGGTTGGCAAATTGCCCCAAAGATGTATCGGACTTGAACAGTTGAGGGACCAACAGATCTTTCAGTTTTGCCATGCCATGCCTCCTTGCGAGATCTTGCAAGGACTTCTGGGATCCGGTGACCTTTATGCCCCGTGGAAGTTCTTGGCCTAGTCTCCCCCTGGAGCTCCGAAGGACTTGTTGCTTTTCCCCACCCGTTCAACCGCTTAAGGCCGAGAAAGAGAAAAGGTCGATGATCTATTGAAGGAAGGGGATGCAGGGTCTTGTAGAGCCTTGATACTTGGTGCTTGCAGCTAGTAGATGTTAGGTTGACGGTATCATTTCTTTCTTGATGCTGCCGAGCATGAAATTTCAATGTTTGTGAATCGCTTTTGATGACAAAACACAGAGAGGCTCTGAAGCCCAGCGCAGGACGATGACGAGAAGGAAGACCTCAGCAAGTTTGGGCTCTCGCCTACAATGTCCGCTGCAAGCGGCTTCTTTATGTTCGTTGCTCCCGAGGCTGTGAATGCCGAACAACATTGAACAACTGGTTTACAGTACTTAGTTTTCTTCGACATACTTGCGCCATTTTGAACATACACACACAATCTCTCACACACACAGTCAAAAGGCCAAGGATGACGACATCGAAACTGGCCATGAAAAAGAAGCACCTGGTGCTGCTCCATGGAGGTGGGAATCAGATCATCCTTTGAGGCAACTGGCTGCGAATATCTGCGAATCCAATCCTCAGGATCTTCAGGAACATGTCTTTGGCCACCACCATCTTCTGGATCCTTGCTGGGGTGCAAAACACAGTGTGCAGCGATATACTGTAGGTGTTGATGTGGAGCGAATCAACGTAAGACTTCACACATTTTTTTGCGTTCAAGATCGTGCTAGTGTCAAGAGGACTTGCAAGATTGAGCTTTGTTTGAGTCTGTCTGAGGTCTGGTCTTTCATGACTGTTGCTATCCCTGAGCTCATTGATGTCGGCTTGGCCTTTGAGGCCAAGAGAATCGGTGCTTCCGCATCTGTTGTTTGGCCCACAGGCCTCATCATGCCTTATACAAAATCTCGATTATCTCGGGCGTCATTTCGGAGACGGTGTTTGACTGCTCTTGACAGGATGAAATTAGCGCAGAGTCGAAGCATCCGCAATTGTCACTTGACAGTCGACGGTTCCACACAAAGATGCTTATCACGAGACACATACATCGGCCTCAGATTGTCAATGCCTTTATTTTTCCCAAGTTCTTGTCAAGATTGAGGGAACAAGACTAAAAATCTCAGGCACTAGCCATTGCTTGCAAAATAGTGAGCCATTTGAAGTGAATCGGGACAATGCCCGCCGAACATACAATTGCTTCTCTACACATGGCAGACGTTGATTTTCAATCATCTCTGGGTTGAGAAATCATACTAAATTGTGTATGCGTCCTGATGTTTGATATCAAGATCTGTTTTTGCAAAGGATCGAACGCAGCGGCGGCCTTGCACCTCTCCATGAATCAGGCCTGCAACTGATGGCAAAAGGGAGGCAGTCCTAGAGCCAGCAAACACAGAACTGTGCGGGATGTGAATCTTTGTTTCTTGTTCACCGCAAGACTCAGACTGGCCAAGAGGAATCAGCTGTACGAAGCGTGAACCCCGGCAGGTTCTTGGGGTGAGCGTCGATCTTCCTTGCTGGCCTTACGCACCTGTCTCAGTGAGAAATCAGTGCAGATATTTCTTGATGTTTATTACATCTACATCCACCATCATCCACCGTTTTTTTTCGTTTTCTTGCTCTATCCTAGTTCAGGTACCTCAGTGAAGTCTGGCAAGTTTCAACCAATCAACGTGACCTGGCCTTATCCGGGCATCAGGCCAGAAGCTCAATCTCAATTCTCGTATATTAATGTACTGTATATCTATTATTCAGGTGACATCAGGTGACATTTTAACAACACAAGTTGCTCCAGAACTGACTTACAGGACCGACCATCCTTGTATCTTGTCGTGTTATCTTGTCGTGCAAGGCCGACTGGTTTGTCCTGTGATGTCCGTGGCCAACACTTGCTGGTGAGAGACCTGGGACATCCTGGGACCAAGATATTCCAAGAGTTTCCCGCTGCGGACCATGCAGTGCTTTTGCTGTGCGGCTTTCAAGGTTACTGATGGCTTGTCCACCTTCTTTGCCTCTGTGAACGAGGAGGTCGGTGACTCTACTCACGCGCGGCATGTTGCAAAAGACCTAGGGTTTCTACTTTCTACATTTTTCATCATTTTTCTACCTTCTGTTTGGAGCTTCTCAGGTTCCAGCTGAAAGCAAAGATACTGGAATGAGGCAGCTGCAACTTTCTTCATCTGCTTTCAAAGGATGTTAAATTCAGGTTAAATTCAGTCCTTTCAACAAGATTTGAAAGGCTTTCATGTTCGAAAGCATTCGAAAAGCGGCTGTGCTGCAATTTGCATCAGGCTACGCCACAAAGCCGACAGCTTGCTCAGTGCAAGTTTCCAACAGGCTCCAGGGGCTATGATGGAGGGCTCTGGGAGGTCAAGCCTGAATGCAAAACAAAGAACGCACATGGGTACAAGATGCTGACTCGTTGGTGACCCTTGGTGGAGAAGCAGACTTTTGAACACTTAAAACATACTTAACTATACTTAACTGACTATATTTTAACTTTTGTATACGATTGTATACGTGTGTCTTAAAGTTGTATTGGCTTGGCGACTTTGACCGTTTGATCGTGTGCAATTTGGGCTACCGGGCCAGGCTGCTCCTTGTGCCGCTCTCCTGGGTGAGCGCTTGCAGGCGGGGGGTGAAAGTGTTCCCGGGTAGATCTGGGTAGTGGGATTAGTGGAGCTGGTCATAGACATTGACCCAGCATTTTGACCTTTGCATTTCAAATCATTTCAAATGCAACACAATATACATAACATGAAGACCACGAAGATAAGAATAAGTATAAGAGTAAAATAGCATGTCCCAGTCCAGCCTTACCTCTGTAGGAGTTCTTCTTGGAGTAATTTGCTTTGCTCTTTCCAGGATACTGCTTTGGCATGCTTCGAGAATACCACTGCCAGTTGCGAGGTGCTCTGCCATGGATGTTAAAGTTTGAAGTTATTTGAAGTTGTAGAAGTGTAGTTCCCAGTAGTTCCTACATTATGCATTGAACAAATGCTGAATATATTTCGAAAGTACAGGTGAGAAGCCACGGAATAAGGACGCTGAAGTCTGATCATCAGGCGCTGGTGCTTCACCAACAAGGGCGGCGTGTGGCGTCTTGCCACGTAGAACATGGAGGCCAGAGACTGGCTGTGGCCACCACCTGACGAAAAAAGGATAAAGCTGCCCACAATTGATTACACGACTTGTCACGAAAGCTAGCGTCAGCTAGCTGGAGTCTTCTTGCTTTAGCAAGTATTGGGGGGGCTGCTCAAGGACATCACGTGATTTTTCACGCGAAAGGGGGGGACCCCCCCCCTCACCCACCACCACCACCATCACCACCATCACCACCATCATCATCATCATCGTCATCATCATCGTCATCATCATCGTCATCGTCCTCTCCATCGTCCTCTCCATCGTCCTCTCCATCGTCCTCGTCCTCGTCATCATCATCATCATCATCATCATCATCCTCGTCGTCGTCGTCGTCGTCGTCGTCGTCGTCGTCCTCGTCATCGTCCTCGTCATTGTCATCGTCATCGTCATCGTCATCGTCATCATCATCATCATCATCATCATCCTCGTCATCATCATCATCATCATCATCATTCATCATTCATCATTCATCATTCATCATTCATCATTCATCATTCATCATTCATCATTCATCATTCATCATTCATCATCATCATTCATCATCATTCATCATCATCATCATCATTCATCATCCATCATCCATCATCCATCATCATCATCGGCATCATCATCATCATCATCATCATCATCATCATCGTTATTCAATGACATTCCATCACTATTGGCAATTATTGTCATTATCACGAAAGCTAGCGTCAGCTCGCTAGAGTCTTCTTGCTTTAGCACGTATTCCGGGGCTCCCCAAGGACATCACGTGATTTTTCCCGCGCAAGGGCCCCCCTCTGCCCCCTCCCCCATATATATCATTGTTATATATCATATATCAATATATCATTGTTGCATCCTCGTTGGGACGAACAATGCCGCGACACGATGATGACAGTCCCTCCGCAACTCACCTCTTCCCTTCCTTCTTTCTCCTACCCCGCTAGCTTTCGTCATCCACCCCCGGCCTCAAGTAGATTACATAATGATATCATGATGTTGCTGCAATTACATCTCCATTCCAATATTTAATATGATGCAACATGAAAACCACATCAGTAGCAAGCAACTTCCAACCATGACGCGCCGAACGTCCAAAATTGCTGGTGTTGGTATTTGGGGGAACTTAGCTGAGCTGTTTTGTACCCCAGTAGGGGACGAGATGCTGCCAGTTCAATCTTGACAAAAAGCTTGAGCCATGCGTTCAATTGTGGCCTCCAACGGCTGAACCCTTTTAACATCTTTTAACCACCCTAACAACCAAAGTCCTAAAAGCATACAAAAACCATCAAACATTTAAAAGATTCTGAAAGCTGACATTACCCTAGTACAAAGATGTAAAAAGGATGTGTGGCCGACCCTAGTGCTTTTGGGTGTTTACGCTTTGCTCTTACTACAGGTTGTGCAACCATCCATGTTTGATATCTTTGGGAAAGTGATGGAAAGTGCTAGATGCCGTCCGTGGCCTTGATGCTAGGAAGCTCTAGCCTGTCTGTGGCGTCAGCATGGATGACTGGATTGCCGAGCACTTGATCATTTTGGTCAGAGTGGATTGAGGGGGAAAATGGGGAATTAATACTGCAATCTGGAAACACACATTTGCCATGTTTGGCTGCTGTCATGGAGCACATTTGTGGTCCTACCAGTCTTGGTGAATCAGCACCTGTCGCAAGAAAAAAGTTGCTCTCCGTACACCTCCTCAACTGTGGCGACTGGTAAATGAAATTAAATGAATGAGAGTCCCTTATCAGGTCAGTACAGCATCCGGGTTGAAAGCAGCTTCTGCATGTTTTTGCCATGTCCGTTCCACCATGTGTTTTATGCCAAAGAAATTTGTTGTGGAACGTTTAATTTAGACGCCCGACTGTGTCCCACATCCGGTACAGCATAGAGATCATAGACACCATGAGGTCCCACGACTGTGCCATGTTACATCGTGTTCTCACACTTTGAAAAAGACGGCACTTTTCCAAGGCAAACAGCGGAGCCTGAGAAGGCCGGAGCCGCAGATGGATTAGATCCACGCAGAGCTGGAGCACAAGGAGCACAGCTGCACTGCTCTGCTCAGGCCCTTTTTGTCATGATGGATCCTGGGTGCTTCAGCTCCAAAGGCTGGCTCGATTGCGCAGATAAAACATCATGAAACATCATGAAGCGCCACTTCCAGAACAGTCTGTCAATAGATGATCTGATATTGAATGATATTGACATGTATTGACATGTATTGACCTTGCACTGCTTTCAGCTTACATGTGCAGTGTGTAGCCTTGTCAATTACAAGTATGTGGTGTGCCTTGTCGTGAGAGTTGTGTGATAAGCTTGGCTAAGTTGCTGGAAAGCAATTGAAAATTGTGATATGTGTGATGCAGCCAGGCTCTGATTTGATGGGTCCGAGCTGCACATCTGTCAATCCGGCATGTTGAAGGATTCTCCCATATTCTCCCAATATCTCCCAATGTTAATCGCAAGGGTGCATTTGAAAGTCTTGTTTCCACCAGTTCATTTCAATATATTTCAATTTTTAAAGCAAAGATTGTTTAGGCGGATTTGTTGCAACAGGTTGGTACATCTAAGAGGCGCTCAGCACGTCTTCAGCGTGGGGCGAAAGGAGCCAATCGAATTTCACGTGGAGCTACATGTGTTGACGATAGGTGCTCGGCACCTGGATGTCTTCCCGTTTGCACGCATCATGATGGCTGTCAACTTGCAAAATATCTCAAAATATCTCGTGTATAGGCCATGCCTTTCGCTTTGGCTACGGTTTCAGGAGATGACTTGGTGCCAGTTGACGTCATGGAAGAGAAGGCCGGAAGAAAGCTTGAACTTACAAGGGTTGCACAACAATATATAAATCTGTTATTTTAAATGTGTGCATTCATACTACATTCCACTCTTACTTGCATCATGCCTTATTCATGTTTGAAAAGGTAACGAATTCAATTCTCTGCAATTTCCTCTTCCTCCTCTTATGTGTTGAATCTCCCGCACTGCCCGTTGCTCCCCATGTTGAGTTCAGATCCGGCTAGGAAGCAGATCCTCTGCGCGCACAGCCCAAAAGCATGCGCTTGCTCACCGAGAGGTCTTGGACTCAGGTGATACATGGTGACACTCAGACGCTCAGGTGACCCTTCGGTGTCAATGTGTGAATGTCTCGAAAGAGAAAGAAGATGAAAGAAGTCTAGGTGCAGACACAATCGGCATACTTGGACATGTTCATTCATGTTCCAAACTAACTACGAAATTGTTTTGCTTGTGAAAGTAGCTACAAGCACGCCAAGGTATCTTGGTGTCTTGAACGCACATGACAAGACTTTGGAGCTTTTGGACATGGACAACAGTCGCTTTGCTGCATTCACGGGGTCATGCCGAGTTGCATGGGCTGCCAGAGTTTGGTAGTTGGACTAGTGCCCATCAAGCACTGTGTCAAGGTGAAGCTACATCTGCTGAAATGCCGTTGAAGACCGACATGCTGGGGACCTTGTTACTGCTTGGTATTGCTTGGTTCTGCCTGGTACTGCAGGCCAATGCCAGGTCTGAAGTTGGGCATCTCATGTGTCATCACATTTGTTTTTCTAAGGTCCTTGGAAAGCTTTTGCGTAAGTGCGGACCACATCTTTCTTTTAGGAAGTGGCCCTCATCCCAACTTGTCGGGGGCTGAGTGAGCTTGAGTGATGACATCGGTGGTTGACATGGCGTTGTCCAGGCTGAGACTTCCATTGAGAACTCTGAGCGTTTGAGCCTTGAGCAGTGTCTTTCCAGGACGTCTTGGATGATTTGGATGTGCCTTACAGAGAATCCACAGGGGTGCATGGATTGCTAATTCAACTCTTTTCAACTCTGTTGTGCACTTGTATCACGATGCAAATAAATTCATATGTAAATTCTCTGTCTTGGTCCAATATGGATCTTTGGGATTCTTTGGGCACATCAACCATTCAGTGGGACATGAAGTGTCGTGAAAGGTCTGATCGTGATCTCACTGGTGGAAGCTTACAAACCATATAAGAAAAAAAAGACATGGGCGCTAAAGAAGGACCTCAGATAAGCAACCACCAGCACCTCGTGGTAGTGCTTCTCTGGGATACTCCTCAGATCGCGCAAAGGTAAAAAGAATGGGATGTTTCAGGGATCTGCAGGGTGTGCTCAGGCTTTGATTGTCGCCGAGACTGTACAGACGCACAAATCGAATGCACAAATTGGCGTGATGACTGCTATATTGACTTGTTGAAGTGCATCTAACTCCAAACATATTCTGATATATTCTGGTTTGCAATGCCTGGTGAGAAAGGCGGGAGTACTGTAGCTGATGATGGTTGCTCCGCACCACTTGACTGCGTACTGTACGATAAGGGCATGTGACGCATTGACTTTCAACGGGGTACGCGGGTGCGAAGTCTTTGAGGCTCAATGGAGTTTCAAGCTTGGCACTTCCCATGAATGACAATTACTTGGCAATTGAGTCAGTTTCTCCAGATTCCGGAACATGTGGGATAGATCGGCCCCTCCAACCATTCCCGATTCACAAACACCGAAAACATCGGAAGACCTTTGAGCCCAGTTGTTGGTTGTTATGCACGACCTTAACATCCTTAACCCAGACATGATCCACGCAGTTCCCACCCTTTTAAACATGTGAACAGCCCTTTGCATATTTGCTGTACATTGTCTACAGGTAAATGCACCAGGGTCAATTGGACCACTTCGCCGTAGCCGATTTTGCTGTGACCTTCACCATGGGCTTCAAGTATGTCTTCGTTCCAGCCTCTCCCAACGATGATATGCAGGCCTTTTGGAAAGCATAGAAACCGAAGAGAATTGAGTCCTTCTTGTTTCCCAATAGCGGGCAAGATGTTAACAAATTTGATCCCTGTGGCACTATTTGGATCATTTTGGATCAAGTTGGCTGGGACCCGACCGACACCATCGGCTGAGTTGATTCAACAGGGTGACCAGATGACATGGCCCTTCACGAGACTTGCCAGGAGATGGAGTACGAAACAGACATCTCAGAACTCGAGAAGGCCACAGCCAACATATGCCAACATCATTCAGATTATCCAAATTGTTTTGACTGTGTGTCTGTGTGTCATTGGAAGTTCAGATTCAAAGCAACATAAGAACTGCACAAGATCTGCCAGGATACGTTCAGAACTTTCGTCGAAAACTTTTTTGCTGCTGCTAGAAACTGAGCTGTATCTTTACATGAGGCTCCTTTGACTCAATGCTGAAGATACAGGTCTTAAACAGCTTTTGATTATACAGGTGCCCGCAAGGAATCATTTTGCTTGTCAGAAATAGTGGACTTGGTGCTGTGATAGGGGCACCATGGGGCACCACTCTGCACTACTGACCAACACTGAAGACATTCAGATTCCAGCAGCCAAAGGGAGAGGCTTGTGCTTGGCTGCTTGGGACACGACACTTTGACGCGAGATTTGGGTTGTGTGCATGAATTTCGCCCAGGCTGGTCAAACTGCAGACAGAGAGATTCTCTTGTGCGCCTCTGAGCTACCCTGAATAAAGTTACCAACTCTGAACTGGCCTTATCAAATTGAGTTTGATTTTGGACCATTGGACATCCAGTCAACACTTGGCAGTTCATACTTGATTCAAGCACTACCTGCTATCTCAGAAGCGCCAAAGCATATGCTTCCGGTGGCAGGAATCAGTTGAAAGAGAGGACTGGAGTGGATATCAAGGAGACCAACCAGCAATTTTTGGTATGAACTCTTAGATGAGTCTTGGGGATTTAGCCGTTTCTTCTACCATTTTCATCCATTTTCAGCCTTTCCTGTGAATTAATCATAGGCAGATTTGCATTTACTTTGAAAGGAGAAGGCCGACAAAGGCGAGATGGACGATAAAGTCGCGTGGCTCAGACCAATTGTTTTAGACTTTAGACACCTATCCATAATCTTCAGATCCAAAGCAAACCTGGAACAAATCAAGACTTCAGACAACATGAAATGCCTTGCAAATGAGTATTAACTATTTAATATTGTTAAATATGTTCCACTTCTTGCTGCAAACCAGCATTCACCAGCCAAGGATTGAAAGACTGATCTGACATGATTTTACGATTCCATGTATTTTCATTTTGCACAGTTGCTGAACCCTGTGAGCCTGTGAGCATTTTGACTATGCTCTTGTTCCTAGATGTTGGACAAACTCCTTTCGGCCAGCAGCGTGGAGATCTTTCCAGTACAGCTTCCCACCAAGGAGAATAGATTGAGTAGTTTGCTGTTGCTGCATTTCCCATTTCATGTGACGAGGTTGTGTTGACGTTTCTTACTCTTGGTAGGAGACTGGCTTTCAAGCTGTTAGCGTGTTTGCGGCCCCAGTGAAGTGGTGTTTGACTCTGCTTTGACAAAAGTCTCAGTAACTCAGTATGTCTCAGTTCAAAGAAGGAATTCATGCAGCCATTTTAAAGGTATTTGGATGACAAGGGTGTTGCCAAAAACCTAGAGGTGCGGATGCACATTGCGGCTTCCAGTGGACGAAGTTTTGCCAGCAGCTAGATCCAAGGGCTGGAAGTGGTGCTTTGATACTGCCACGGTCAGGAAAATGTCCGAGTCTCTGGTTTAGTTCAGGATTGGAGCTCAGTTCCGGAGCATTGGAACAATATTGAACAATGGCGAAATGATATAAATCATGAGATATCATGAGATTGAACAGAAGTCAGTCGTTGAAACTTCAGGCCTGTGGCTATCCCGGACAGACCATCAGAGGTGACTGCTTCATTGGCCGCGTCTTCGATGACACTGAGGCAAGACCTTGTCAGATCTAGACACCTGGAATCACCTGGATCTCCGTTAGTTTTTTTGTCGCGTGAAAAGGTGTGAATTGCAGTTGTGCTTTGAGAATGCCACGACACCTAAGCCACATAGCGCCCCAGAAGATCCAGAAGCACCGGTGCCTTTGATTTACGCACCATGCCCAGGATGAATGGAGGCGCATGGACTTCTGCCTCAAGGCCTGTGAGCGTCCAATGCGTCCGTTTCGATCTGCAGAACACTTGTGTTCAGGACTGCAGTACGGACGCGGAGTGGATTCACACAACCAAACTGCAACGAGCAAACAGGCCTGGAACATACTAGAATAAAGATTTCTTGTGTCAGTCTGGTCCGCATCAGAGCTAGATGAGATACTTTAAGTATAATTATGTGTATTTTTATATATAATATACAATCTATATGTATCTATATATATATATGTATCATTTTGAATAGGAATATTGTATATGCATGTATATATATATATGTATGCATCGTGTTTGGCAGGCACTGGGTGTGCATGATCATTAGGGTGAGTATGTAAGCTGATGAATCCATTTTGGATCAAGTCTGAGCCAAACTGGCTTCATCGTTCTTTCTTTTGTTCGGGGTACCCACGCCACTTCTAGGGAGTGACCCTAGGGTCGGTGGTTTTTCGTTCCTCTACTAGGGCGTTGCCCTAGGGTATAGAGGTTACGAAGGTGGGGGATACCCTTCCGATGTCAAGGGCCACCGTTGTCGTTCGGCCTGGCTGGAATGAGGCTGCCCATATCGATGCCGAGTTCTTGCATGCGGTCGCCTACTACGAGTTCAAGACGCATGTGGAGGGCCTGCTTCAGCGGGGCCTTATTTCTCAGGTCATCCGGTTGTGGTCGTCAGTGTGCCAGATTGACAACTTCCCCCCTCCTCTTTGGGAGTGGAGGGACTTCCCTTTTTCAGACGGTCACCCTGAATGGAAGAGAACTGTAGGAGATGCACTGAGTATTTGGGAGGATTCAGGTTTCCTTGGCTTGGTACATGGAACAGTTCAGCTGTCTTGGATCTGCCCGGGAGTGACCCGCGGCTGGAGTGGCAATTTTACTATGATCGCCTGGGCGAGGCGAAGCTGGATCTGCTGCTCATTGAATCGCCGCGGACCCATTGGACAGCGAGGGATTTTGCGCCGGACAACATCTTCGACCTGGTTGTCTTCATCGAGCACAATGCTGAGAGCATGGTCGACCTCGTCGAGTTGTGGAATGTCTGGAGAACTTGGCAGTCTCCGGCCTAGAGATGTCTATTTGTTGCATGGTGACGCTGAGGTACACTCTGCAGTTTCAGGTCCAGCACGGACGCTCCACATCTTGGCAGCGGTTGTGTCGGGGGTCGTCATGGCATATCACTCAGGAGCTTATGCAGTGCAAGCTGCAAGCGAAGCTCCGCCCTGTGCAGAGACTGCAATGGAACGGGTGGCTTCGACCAGGGTGGCACAGTGGAGGTCTCAATGGGGGTTGCCAGACAATACGGACTTTGCGTATGCCTTTGCATCCTATGATAGCGCTGAGGCACATGGAGGACACCATGTGGCTGATGTGTGGCTTCAAGCACGTTTCAGCAGCATGGACGAGGATCTTATTCCGCAGGTGGCAGCAGCCGCAGAGAGCTCTGGATCGAAGGATAGGCCGGCTAGCTGGCCTGCGCTTAAGGCATCGTTGCTGAAGAAGAGCAAGATGGTTCAAGCTCTTCGCATTCGTCCTGGTTCAGATCAGTCTGAACAAGTGTTGCTGAGAGCTGAAGCCTTGCGGAAGGCTTTCTTCCAGGCCAAAGTGATGCTTTCTTCCCTTACACAGGGAACTGTGAGTACAAGCTGCATGGACATGAGCCGAGGGTATGAGCTTTGGACAGACTGTCCTAATAGCCCCACCGGTTTTCATGAGGTAGCTTACACAGGGATCTGTGAGTGCAGGCCGCATGGACATGCGCCGAGGGTATGAGTTTTTGACAGACTGTCCTGTTTAGTCTCACCGGCTTTATGAGGTAGCTTACACAGGGATCTGTGAGTGCAAGCTGCATGGACATGAGCCGAGGGTATGAGTTTTTGACAGACCGTCCTAATTAGTCTCATCGGTTTTCATGAGGTAGCTTACACAGGGATCTGTGAGTGCAAGCTGCTGGACATGAGCCGAGGGTATGAGTTTTTGACAGACTGTCCTAATTAGTCTCACCGGTTTTCATGAGGTAGCTTACACAGGGATCTGTGAGTGCAAGCTGCATGGACAGGAGCCGAGGGTATGAGTTTTTGACAGACTGTCCTGATTAGTCTCACCGGTTTTCATGAGGTAGCTTACACAGGGATCTGTGAATGCAAGCTGCAGGGACATGAGCCGAGGGTCTGAGTTTTTGACAGACTGTCTTAATTCGTTTCACCGGTTTTCATGAGGTAGCTTACACAGGGGTCTGTGAGTGCAAGCTGCATGGACACGAGCCGAGGGTATGAGTTTTTGACAGACTGGCCTAATTAGTCTCACCGGTTTTCATGAGGTAGTTTACACCATTGCCCGCAGCATTCATCTTCTGCGGTTGGGAAATCATTTCAGTGGATTGGGTGCTCGACAGCAGTCACGATTTGTCCAACGGCCTCAGGTAGCAATCATGCACGATCAACTTCAATCGGTTTGCTTTATAGCCGCTGCCCTGGATTGTTCTACCAAGAGCCGAGCCAGGGAGATCCCCCGTGTTTTTGGGGATATGGCAGGAGCCTCACGGGAGTTACCCGTAGTGTTCTGCTGTCAAGTGTAGCCAAAGCGACGGGTATTTCCTTTGGGCCATTCTACATTCTTCAGGAGTCTTTGGCGTTAGCATTCAAAAAGCTCTATTCAGGCGATTGGTTGATGGTATGTCATCCCCTTTGTTGAGTACCTGGTGAATCAGCACTCGCTCGGCTTGTACATTCGATGGAGACATCAACAAGGGCTCGACATGGAAGGTAGTTGCAATTCAGTTTTCGCAGCCCCTCTATGTGCGGCAGCAGATGAGGACAGCTGAAGGTCAGCAAGTGGGCGCTATTGATCACACAGCTGCATTGGCCCCACTGCTGCCCTTCCAACTTCAGTCAGGTCAACACTTTGAAAGCTTCTTGAAACGCAGCTTACAATCACGGCCCACTGAGGGGCTTCTCATTTTGGATGATGATCTTCGTTTTGCTGCTTCACTCTCAAGCCTGCCAGGAGTTGACCTGAGCGAGCTGAGGAAACGTGCGATGGGTCTCTCGGCTGAGATGAAACGACGCTGGGGCACGATGACAGCGCACGTGCGGAGCAACCAAACAGAGGCTATTCGCACAGCAACAGTGCAACGAGATATGGGCTTCACAGCCATCTTTTTACTGTTGGCCAATTGGGGCGATGTGACACTGCCAGCCGGCCTTTGCATGGGGCTTCCAGCAGTGGGCTATGCACCCCCATATGGTATTTTTCCAGAGCAGGAGGCCACCCGATTGACACGGGGAAACAGAGGGTGATTGATGATGCCTATGTTGGCCTACAATTTGAGCGCTCCAGTGACGCCAACAAGCTTACTCTTTGCTCAGCCCTGCGACCAGCTCAGCATCTGCAGTATGCATATGCCTATGGAGCACTTTCCATCTGGGATACAGAGGAATGGGAGTCAGGTAGCCAAGACTGGCCTGATGCTTACAGACTTTATCTCATGAGTAGAGACGAAGCTCTATTCTGTGTTGCGGCCTTCTTTCATCACGAATGGCAGCGGTCAGCTTTCATAATTTATACAGGTTTGCTTTTTGGGTCTTCTTTGGCAGTCACGTCCTTCAATCGATACAGTCGCTTTGTGGAAGTTTTGTCACGTCGATTTGCATTCAGTTTGACGTGTTTGCATTTTGATGATGCACATCTGACTGACCGGAAATCTTGCAAAGGTTCAGGTCAACGAGCCATGCAAACGCTCAACACCCTTTTGGGAATCTTCTTTTTCAGAGGAGAAATGCCAGAAGATGCAGAGCTCTGGTACATTTTTGGGATTCGATCCCGATTTCATTCAAGTTCCTGCTCAGGGCACCATTCAGTTTTGGGCGCGCGAGCGCATTGAGCGCAAGCTGCTCCACCTTATGAAGAATGCTGAGGATTCCAGCAAACTTCAACCAGGAGCAGCCGCCAAGATCTATGGCATTGCCACCTTCTTTGAGCTTGGTGTATGGGGACGTCTCGGTTGCGGTGGCCTTGCCCCTATCAAGCGCAGACAACAAGAACACACCTCAGAGTTGACTGAGGAGTTGCGTCCCTGCTTCAATCTGTTGCAAATCTTCATCGCTACCAAATTCCTCAGGCAGATCGAGATCTGGCCGCACGTGGGGCTATGTTTTCTAGCAGCCTCAGATGATGCATCGTAAGGCCCAGGTCAGGGTACGGGAGGATTTCTGGTAGTGTGGCATGATGACCACATACAACAGCGTGAAGCTTTTGTCCCGATCATCCCTCCAATGGTGTGCCACCTTTGGGAACCGGGAGACGAGAAGATTGCCCAACTGGCGCTGCTTCAGGTCCTCTATGCATCGTTTTCACGTCCTTCAGCGTTTCGTGGCCGACGAGGACTTTGGTTCATTGACGATACAGCGGCCAGCTTTCATGATTTACACAGGGATTGCTTTTTGGTCTCCCCTTTGGCCGTCACGTCCTTCAATCGATACAGTCGTTTGGTGGAAGCTTTGTCGCGTCGATTTGCATTCTGTTTGACGAGTTTGTATTTGATGATGCGCATGTGACTGACAGGAAGTCTTGCAAAGGATCGGGCCAGCGAGCTATGCAGTTCATGCACAGGGCATCATTCAGTTTTGGGCACGTGAACGCATCGAGCACAAACCGCTCCATCTCATGAAGCATGCGGAGGATTTCAGCAAACTTCAATCAGGAGTAGCTGCCAAGATTTATGGCGTTGTCGATTTCTCTGAGCTTGGTGTATGGGGGCGCATTGGTTGTGGAGGCCTGGTCTCTATCAAGCGCAGACAACAATAACGCATCTTAGAGTTAACTGCGGAGTTGCGTCGATGCTTTGACTTGTTGCGTATCATCATTGCTATCAAATTCTCCAGGCAAATTGAGATCTGGCCACATGCAGGGCCACGTTCTCTGGCAGCCTCAGATGCTGCATTAGAAAGCCCAGGCCAAGGTACAGGAGGATTTTTGGTAGTGTGGCATGATGACCAGTCAACAGCGTGAAGCCTTTGTTTTAATCATCCCTCCATTGGTGTACCACCTTTGGGAGCCGGGAGACAAGAAGATTGCCCAACTGGCGTTGCTGCAAGTTCTCTATGCCTTGTTTTCTCGTCCATCATCGTTTTGTGGCCGAAGAGGACTCTGGTTCATTGACAATACAGCGGCGCTCATGGCTTTGATTCGAGGTCGTTCCGACAACGCAGATTTAGAGTACATGTCACGTTTGATTCATGTCACTCTTTTTGCTCTCAAAGCTGGGTTTTTCTGGGAGTGGATCCCTAGCAAGGCCAACTGGTCAGATGAGATCAGCAGGGACGGCCTTCAGGCAACATGGCATAAACGCCATGGGTTCACCACGCATTTTGCAGTTTTCCCCTTCGAGATTTGGTCTCTACCACTTCCCGCGCTTCTACGGGTTGTGGAGTTTCTCTGATTGCTTTGGGATAGAAGTGCATTGGGAGAGATTCAACCTGTGTAGCCTCCTGAGTTCACAGGAGTGCAGAACAGGGTGTACGGATCCAACCAGTGCTGCTGTGCAGGGGGATACCTGCACAGCGTTCCAAAGCACTATCCTGCGAGGAGCAGGTTGAGACCGCACGAGGAGACTGGAAAGGAAAAAGGCTATGCGGATGTGAACCTGGATAGGTTGACCATATCTAATATCTATGCTTTACATCTCACATCTAATGTATATGTATATTATGGATAATATGGTATAATCGATATGTATATATATATAAATACAACTGTACAGTAATATGAAGTAATTTCTTCTGGTTTGCTGCCACCTTGCATCCTGGGCAGGAAGTCTGGCGACCTTCAAAGCATGGCCAACTCCATTGGGGTCAACAACCCTGTCCATCTGGCCTGGTTTGTCTTCTGCAAAACTTACAAAGAACTTGAGGAAGATGATCTTTGGATATCTTTGGTCAGTTTTTGATCCCAAGATATCCCAAGTCAAGTTGTAGGCAGCTTTCTAATCGGACACCTGAGCTGGTCTTGAGGCACGCATTGATCCGTCTATGCTCGCTGATGCAGCTCCCAAGGGTGAGACCGCAGACTACTCCTGGAAGCAGGCAGAATCCCGAAAATTCCGCGTCCATCCTAGAGCACCACTATGCACCACTGATTTGTAAAGACTTTCCCCAAGGTGAAACTAGGACAGGTTCAAGCACAAGCATTGAAGAAGTCGAGGGCCAGTGTGCAGCGGTACTTACACAGTCTTACACACACAATTCACAACAATTTCCCTGTGTTGGAAAATCGGAGAATCTCAACATCAATTGATTATGCAAAGTAACGCAAAGACTTTGGATAAAGAAACATAAGAAACCACTAGTTTCAGCAAGATCACATGTTTCTTTTCACCTTTGGGCAGTCTGAAGATGAAGTCGAGGTGCAAACTGTTGCATTGCGCTGTTCCATACTGTTCTAAATGGATGTTGACGGATTTTGTCTGCAAGTGTTTGAACGATTTTGAACGTGATCGCAAGCTTATGAAGCTTATGCATGCGCTATGGGCGTCGGGAGCCCTTCTCTGCTTGCAGGTCACCTTTAAGAAAGAAGGCTTGCAAAAGGGTGACAAGAAGTATGTGAAAGCGACCTCCCCAGTCATTTGAGTAGTTGTGAGAAGAAACAGAGTGTTGAAGCGCAGCAGAGGGTTGTAGCTCTTTGCATCTTAGTCAGCCCATGTCAGCCCTTCTGTCGGTGGATAAGTATTTCAGCCACGCGGCTACTGCTTGTCCTGCAGGTCGCCTTTGGCCGGAAGCGCTTAAGAGTAGAGGTGAAGGAGGAGGTCCAATGGGGCAAGACCATGCACAAGGAACACACGGCAGAGTGAAGAAAGGTGAACCATGCGAGCTATGTGAGCCACTGACGATGACTCCGCAGGTGATCATTGACTCAACTCTGGCTGGCAACACCACTGCAGACGAGTGCACTTGGACGCTGAGCGACGGTGTCCTTCAGGTGCGCCGCTGTGAATGAGCGATGAGCATATGCAATGCCTCAGGACACAGATGATTTGAGGATATTTGATGCATTTCAATCTATCCAATAATTAGAAGCTTCAAACATGAAAAACAATATTTGAAGCAATCCTGAAATACAAAGAGAAATCTGGAAGACTGTGTCTTTTTAATAGGTTCTGAATCCATGTGAATCCTGAGTCATCGTTTGAGACGCATGTTGCTTTGTTCGCAGGTAACTCTTGCGAAGGCTGATGAAGGGAGTTGGACTCGATCTCAGAGACAATCACGGAGCTCCACAGCTCTATAAGGCATCAACAAGTCAGGTTGATCAGGTTGATAGTCAATTTTGTCAAGGCATTGTTGTTAGTGTGTCATATTGTGTCATATTGTGTAACATTGTGTCATGTTGTGGCGTAGATTTCTGAATCCTGCGACTTTTCCACACGTCTTGTCCTGACTCATACAGAGGCCTGAACTTTTGGAGGCCTGAGCTTGAGTGGTGGGCTAAACCTTTGGCTCAGCCAAGGTGCTCGGTTTGTTAATGGTAGCTGCTTGACAAAAGCAGGTTTTGAAAACTGATGCAATCAGACGTTTTAGATTATCGACGTCTACAGACCAGCAGACTGCTTGTACAGCAGAAGCATGAATGCTGTGAAACTGCTCAAACTCTGGCAGCAGTGTTCTGAAATCCTTCCGCAACTTCAGAGCCTTTTACCACCTCAGGGGTCTGCATGAATCGCAGCCTCCTGATCTACTTCAAGATTGACAGCCGTTGGAGCTGACCTTTCCAAGGATACGTTTTTATGTAGACCTACCAGCAGGGTTTGGGCTCAAAGTAGGAGTATTGTTTGTAGATTGGGGCCAAGCGATCCAAGCAAAGTTTTGGAGGTCACTCGGCTTCAGCCCATGACACCTTAAACAATCCACAGCAAGTGGATGCCCTAGTTTACTTGTAGCAAACAAAGCTGATGGTGGGGTGACTAAGGGGATATTGAGAAATGAAAGCAGAGGTTGACGAAAATGAAGGGTGGCGAGCTCAGTGCTGGGATCAGTTCAGGGCAAAAGTGTTTGGATGTTGATTTCTTGTTCACAAAATTGCCCAGGAAAAGTGGTAGCATCGGCAAGATAATGGATGTGCCCATGGAAGCCCCCAGTTGTGGCATTGCTACGCAAGCAGTCTATGCAGGGGTCATCAGCAGTTTTCTCTACGGCTGCTTGACAAACAAAAAGCTGAAGCATCAAAGCTGTGGCTGTGCCGTGGAATGCTGTGAATATGCGGATCACATCAGAAGACTCTGGGGGGCGAAGTGGCACTCGGTGTGGATTTTGACACTCAATGCCTCAATGGCTATCAACCCCAGGGTCCTTGCAGGTTCCTGCTGTATCTGAGGCTACCACCTTTGTAATCTCAATTCATGTGTCCAGGCTTCAAATGGAAATGCCTTGGAAATTCCAAGTCATCCACATGTTCCTTGCAACACTTCAATGCATTTGTAACTTTCGTCAGTTTCATGCTTTCAATTAGCACTATCTTAGGCATGGACTTTATTGCCCTGCACTTCGAATGGTGCAAGAGTACGAAGCGGGCAGATTGTTTGGTCAGTGCGATGGATGGAGGCCCACACTTGGATTCAACACTCCAACAGATCACCACTGCTGTCACTGCTACTTTTGGAATCACAGTGAGATGGGTAGACTAGGGTAGACTGGTGCAGCTAGATGACGCGAGATGATTGATTGTTGTCTGAAAGCTCTGAAAGCTCTTAAAGCTTCAACATTATTATCCAACATCATAGTCCTTCCTCTTTGATCCTCTTTGAGCATTTTGAGCTTTGTGCCTCATGTTTGTGTCCAGGTCTTATCAATGCCATTCTCTATTTAGGAGCTGCGGCAGGGGCTTTGTTGGTGGGCCGTCCGTTTATGGTCAACTATGGTAGCTTTGCTGTACTTGGAACACTGGAGACTTAAGTCAAAGGGCAGTCTCGCAACACTCAAGTGCAAAGTTGATATCGAGTGTTAGTGTTTCCCAATGATGTTTCCTGGATCTCTAGTGACCTAATGGATGCTTCAAATTAGATGTTCTTACAGCGTGAGTTGCTTGATCGGGATCTCCTGCAAGTTCAGAAACCAACTTCAAAGCATGTCCAGCTGTGTCGGTTTCTATCTTTCTATCTTCCCAACCAAGGTTCTCGAATGCAGTTGGTGATTTCCGATGCTGGCCTTCAGAATTCTGTGCGTGACAACCCTGATGTCGTGTGGTTGGGACTCTCTTAAGGGTTACATAAGTTATGGGTGCTTGTGTCGAACCTCGAAACATTCCATGGCAGATTCGCATGGCTCAGGATGCATTCTTCATTTTTGGGGGCCTCTTTGGGGCGCTTGCTGGGGGCATCAAGTTTTTGCTCATTTCTCGTCTGCTCTCTGGCATCGGCCTGGGCATCTCTGTTTCTTGGCGTCCGGTTGCATCACATGGTGCTTGAGGCAACCACTATGGTCAGATTCTGTCAGAGGTTTGGCTGAAATTGCTGGCTTTGAACTTTGAACCAGGCAATTTCAGCACCTGTCTACATTGCAGAGGCATGAATCCGAATTAGTTGGAAGGATGCACTTGTGATTTGTGTAGACAAGGGGTGTTTCATACGCTTTACAAAGGCGATTGTGTTGAGTCTTTGGTACCCGTAGTGTTTGTATTGTGGTGAAAGCTGGAAAGTGAAAGTGAAAGTGAACCTATTCATGCTTTCCATTTCAGCACATGAAAAAAAAGTAGTCGCAGCAAGCTTTGTGTTGGGAGGTCTCGCCAGCTGAAACCAGAGGATTTCATTCCGCAAAGCATGGCTTATACATTGCTGCTGGTATCTCGCTGCCAGAGCACCGTTTTTCTCTGCTGTCTTGCTCTGGTCTTTGCAAGCGTTTGCAAAGGCCACAGAAGTGGCACCTGTAGATTTCAGTAGATTTCAGTAGTGTCACTTTTGTTTCAAGATTCTTTCACCTGTAGAGTCTAGAGTCACCTAGAGTCATCTAGAGCATTCTAGAGTCATCTAGACTCATGTAGAGTCATCTAGTTTGCACAAGTCTCTGAAGAGTTCAGACAGTTCCGGAACATAATATGTGCATATAACTGCATATATAATATGTGCCATAGTCAGAAGTTAGCTTTTATACCAATATACATTCATCAGGATTTATATACCTGTAAGAATTATTAAGAATTCCCATGGGATGGATGACAGGATGACTTTTTTCACCTCCAAATACCATGTTTTGACCATGGCACATACATAGCACATAGAAACAATTCGAGCAGTTTCCTCGAAGAAAAATTGAGGCCTTCTTGCAGCTGAACTCGTCGGACTCCCTCAGGATCCACCAGACCACGGTCTCACGGCCTCTCAGCGAACAAAAAAAGATCTTGCAATCGATCCCACTGCTGCTACAATGGTATATAAATAGTATATATATATAATATTATATAATTATATATATATGTCATCACATATATATATACACATATACATATATATATATATGTGATGATGTATGATATATGTTGATATATGATGGGTGTCTTTATAAGCGTCGGTTTGCACATGTGCCAGATGGACAAAAGTGAAGCAGGCTAGACGTTGTGGCACGTACCACTGCTTTGTATTCGTCTTGCTGTTTCGACACAAGGTGACACACATGAGTAATGTGTTTCTGGGTTTCATGCTCTCAGTAAGCATCTCAAGCCTACTCTAGCTTGAACAAGCGTTCTGCATTGTAAGGTGCGAAACAACTGGTGGTGGCGAGCGATACTTGGCTTGCCAGCCTTTCTCGCAGGCGGTTTCTTTGTGTTCAAAGCCAAAAATGAAACAGCTCCTAAGAGTAGGTAGTTGAGCAGCCAGTGGATGACATTTCTCCAGCAATTGCGTTGCCAGGGCTTCATGGTACTGGTAGATAGTCCTTCTCGATGCCCAAATTCCTGCACAGACCCGTTGTTTTTGAGTTTCCGAAACAATAACGGAAAGGACGTTCAACATCATTCAGGATTTGTTGCAAAGAGTGCCATCAATCCTCATTTTCTGCCGCTAACAACAGCCCCTCTCCCAACAATAAACTCTAAGCCCTGAACACTGAAATGTCCCTCAACCCTAAAACTTTGAGCCACTGCGTATGCCAGTGTTTTTTAACTCCTCCGAACCATGTTCACCCTCCGCAAGATCCCATAGAAGTATGAGCAACCGCAGGATGCAGAAACAGCACGCAAGGAAGCCCTTTTTTGTACTAACTTGCAGTTGAGAAAATCAAGGTATCCACAACCACAACAGCAGAGGCATTATATATACAGTATATTACAGTCACTACAAATACTGTATCAGAAACAAGCAAAACTATAGACGACACCAGCCGCAGCAAGATGAAGAAACAACATCAGCCCTGACAAGCGAAGAGTTGCCACATCGCAGGGGTTCAATTCCTTTTGTTGAAGTACGATCTTCCCGTCGATTCGGTGACCTTCCTCGTCCGACAGGCAAGGCATGTACAATCATGTGGGAACTTGATTCTGCTGGAGTCTGACCATTCCTCAGTCTAAAAATTCTGAGCAAGAGTGAGGCAGATGGTACTCTCACATAACTTGAATTGCAGCCATTGCAGCAATGCTTTTGAGAACCCAAAGCTCTTTGCAGAATCTCACCACAAACGCTTCGCAAGTCGGCTTAGAATACTACCAGTGCCATCCAGATCCAGTGGTCCATCTCTCGACGCCGTGCGCAGGGAAGAATGGATGAAGCCAGGAGAGCCATTTAAGTACCCTGTGTGTCCTGTGTGTCCTGTGTGTCCTGTGTGTCCTGTGTGTCCTGTGTGTTTGCGTCATTCTGCGTCACTGTTAGATCTTGCTACTGTACTTGAGATGTCATCCGATATCCGAAGCAGTTTTCGAAGCAGTTTGTGATGTTTCGTTTCGATATTTTTCATTTTTAGTGTTTGCTCACATGACATAGTGTGCAGGACAATGCTGTACAGAACCTATGGGATGATTCCTCTCGAACTGTCATCAAGTTGCATCATGATCGCCTTGCACTAATAAGTGTCACAGATGCCCAACATAGGGCCATCTTGAAATACCAGAGGTCTGCGACTGGCCTTGCAGACACCAAAGTGGCCAAATTGGAGCTGAAACTTAAGGAACTGGCGGTGGCTTGGCAGTGGTGGGATCTCATGGGATTTCATTTTCGGATATTTTCGGTATCTGATGGTCTCATTGCCCACGAAGTCAGGGTCCACTTCCGCGAATCCATTGCGGTTCTGCCTGCCAGGTGGTTGCGGCAGTAGCTGGGTCTACCCGACGCATCACAATCATACAGGTAGGGATGGCAACAACGGCAGGGCCATACAGGGCCTGTTCTGATGTGCCATGATGTGCCCATGGAATGTTATGGGCATATCATCATATATTCATCATATTCTCCAATCATCTGAAGCTTCACAGATCCTCCTGCTCCTCCCCCTCCTCGTTGTGCCCACCCTGCCAGCTTTCGATCCTTACCCCTTGGCCTCAAATTAGATCACAATGATACTAATGATACAGGCTTATACATCATCTGTATTATTCGGATTGGTTGACATTGATTCGATTGATTCATACTGAGATTTGGAATTTCAGGTTTCAGCCAGGCCATACTAGACCCAACTTGTCTTCAGGCGTTGCACGATCCTTTCCTACGGTGCTCTATTGTAGTCTCTTCGAAGCAATTTAGTGGGTCTAAGCAGCCATGTGCCTCAAAACCAGACAAAGGCTAGTATTTATGTTATTGAGAAATATTGAGAATCATTCTTACGTGGATGAGGTGGGATGGTTTCTGGCGTCTTACCAGCAGTGCCTTTTCTGCACTACTTTCTGGATGCCAACCAGTTTGAATATGTATTTTATTTTATCATGTTTCATCGCCTTTCGCCCTGGCGCATTGCATCACCAAGGCTCACTGGAATCAACGTCGGTGGCCAAGACTTCCGCGCAACATGCGCTGGGGCCATTGGATTCTATGGCGGAATGCCATGTGCAACGTTTGTAAGGCGCTAATGGCCTACTCCAACAAGCTCTTTGAGCAAGCTGGCATTCCTCCCAACTACCTGACACTTGCATCAGTTTTGAACCTTGGCAATCTTGGCCGATCCTGCTCGATCTTGGCCGATCTTGGCGTATGAACCACAGCCAATACTTTGGAGAGCAGACTAGATTCTGAGGATGTGCGTGGCGAATGTGGCGGTCTCTGTTCTTTGCTAGCAACCATCGGGAGTGGCCAACTATGACCTAGAAATGCAAAGAAATCTACAAATGGAGGACAAATCCTGGCAATCCGGGAAGGACTAGGGTGAACAAGGCAAAGGCAAGGCAAAGGCTGCAGTCCTCGTGTCCTACGCATAAAATATTATAAAATGCTAACAGATTTGCTATCAATCTACAACAAAATGTGGAAGCAAAATGACTTGCAGCCACCTGAGCGAAGACTTTATCGACTTTATTGTTTGGGATCATTTGGGGAGTGCTATGCAGTGCTGTGTCCTGAGGTCTTGAGCACAAAATTGGTGGATACTTGGGGCAGACGTACATTGCTGCTTTGGGGAAGCTCTACTCAGACGCTAGCCATGGCCACTTGCAGTGATACTAATGGAGGGCCAGGAAGAAGAGAGACGCATCACCAACAATAGGAAAACAATGCCAAACAATGATAAACATGTATAGCATCGAGATGCAAAGAGAACAGACATTTTCTGTTTGGTGGAACTCGCAGGGGAGTCAACATAGCTGAGGGTCTGATAAGATTTTGTTTGGATGATGGTTGCCTGTCGATTGGGGAGAGCTCTCGTTTGCACCTGGCTCGAACGAATATGCCGTGCAGAATTCTTGTCGTCGTACTCGCATGCACTCCACCAGGCTTCCATGGTCTATGTTGTTCAAATATTGTTCCTTGGCTCTGACTTTGAAGCAATGTCTCTGGAGTGGGAGATGATCGAAAAACGTTGACCAGTCAAGCACTTGACGTTTTCGTTTTGACGTGAAGATAGATCTCAGGCCACTTGAGTTGCAGGGGCTGATGGCCTTTTTCTTCTTTAGCCACAGCCTCGATTTCATGGTTGTTGCAATGTGGTACAGGAGGCTCTTGTGTTGCATTTCATCATCATTTCATCTAGAATCTAGGCTAATCCAACCTTCTGTATCGCATCCTTGCTGAGATCGTTGTATGCTGCATAGCGCAGAGATAAGCTACAGACTCATGCATGTTCCATCATATTCCTTAGGTCTTTTCGTCGTATCGTGGAATTATGGCCTTGGTGCGATTACCTGGCTTTGGCTGTCTGAAATTTATCCGATGGAGATTCGAGGACACTGCAAGGTTTCCCCTTGTGGGCAATTGAAAAGCTCAGCTATGCACCTGCAGCAACTGGCCAAACCACTATCTTGAGCCCTGACTTGCCAAGTGGAGGACAAGCACTCTCCGCTTGTGGAGTCATAAAGTGGATCAGCTGCTTTTTCATTGTGCTCATTGCTCGATTTTTGCATCTCGTTTGCCAGAAGTGAAGTTAGGTGTTCTGGTTTTTCATTTCTCAGTCTAATTGTTCACATGATTGTTTTGCTCGTCGTGTCCAAAGCTGAGGAATTTGCATTTGTCATGTTGCCTTTTCGGTGGGGACCTTAGTAGCTAGAACTTTCAAGTCCTCTAGAGAAAATCCTCTGCTCGCACCAGGAACAATGAAGCGCATGTAAATTTGAATTCCTCGTTGTTCGTTGAGTTGCCTGGATAAGTCCATCCTCAACCGTTCAGCTGTTTTCCTGCACACACCTGAAAGCAGAACAGCAGAATAATTATTTAAGGGCTGCCGCCCCTGCCGCCGACCCCGGAAGAATTGGCAATGAATGGAACCAAATTGGCAGAAATATTTGTCGGTGCTTCGCACTTGCAGGTTTTCTCCTTTTTCAAATGTATATTTTCATGAAATATACTTGATATGTTTGAATGAAATATATTTGATAAAATATTTGATATAGTAAGAAAACCCACCCACCAAACCCTTTCACCCCCCTGAGCAGTTCCTCGACGACTTCAACCAGAGTGTGGGTCTTGAGCTCGTGAATTATAAAATAAATAAACCCTCCCATTTATCCCCCCTTTTTGCGGCAAGGTGCTGTGTTGTTCCGTGGCAAGGCGCAGAACTGAAATAAAATACACAGGCATCCATCATGTGTGGCACTAGTGGTTCAGGTATCGCATGCAATGATGTTGTTGGTGTTCGAAAAGCATATGGGAAAATACGATGGTTGGACATGCTAGGCCATCGTATTTTCCCACGTCATTTTTGGAGGATTTGGGAGCGAAGGTTTGCTGATTTTCTTGAGCGATTAATTAGATATTGAGGATGTATATGGATGTATCAGTTTCTATTAGCAAGTCTGTTCAGAATGCGTTGGTATGCAGGCACCTTTAGCACTTTGAAAACCATCCGTGGCAAGGTGCAATATTATTGCTAGTGGCAGGTGCAGCAACTAGCCACGGCGCAGAGTATGCATAGCATGTTTTTTCTTGGCACTAATGGTTTGAACAAGGTGTACGACTTGTATGTAGTTTTCGGCTAAGTGTCTTTTTAAGTGCCTCCGCCACGCCCAAACAGCAGGGCCCGAAAGGACGGACCGGGCCTGCCGGCAACGGCCCCTGCTGCCTAATGTTGCTTTCTGAACCTACAAGAAAAGTAGCCATCTTCGAGCTTGCCAAACTCAGAAACGGCGCCTCCGCCACGCCCAAACAGCAGGGCCCTGAAGGACGGACCGGGCCTGCCGGCAACGACCCCTACTGCCTAACGTTGCTTTCTGAACCTACAAATGGCAACACCCTGAAGGACGGACTGGGCCTGCCGGCAACGGCCCCAACGGCCTAACGTTGCTTTCTGAACCTACACGAAAAGTAGCCATCTTCGAGCTTTCCAAGCTCAGAAACGACGCCTCCGCCACGCCCAAACAGCAGGGCCCTGAAGGACGGACCGGGCCTGCCGGCAACGGCCCCTACTGCCTAACGGTGCTTTCTGAACCTACAAGAAACGTAGCCATCTTCTAGCTTTCCAAGCTCAGAAACGGCGCCTCCGCCACACCCAAACAGCAGGGCCTTGAAGGACGTTCCCTACTGCCTAACGTTGCTTCTGAAACCCTAGAAACAGACAATCTGTGCAAAAAAATTAGCTGCTGCTGCTGCTGCTGCTGCTGTAGCAGTAGTAGTAGCAGTAGTAGTAGCAGCAGCAGCAGTAGTGTCTTCTGAAATCCTAGAGAACTATATATAGCTGGCCCTGCTGTTTCGAAGCACCTCCGAAACAGTAAAACACCACCTAATTTCGTGCCGAAAAGGACACAAAATCGCAGCAAAAACCTGCCTAACGTGTCTTCTGAAATCCTAAAGAATCTTATTAGAATTAGATAGAATTAGATCTATTGCTGCTGCTACCGGCCTGCTACCTACTGGCTGCTGCTGAAGCCGCGAAAATCTCCTGAGCTGCTGGCTACTGGCTGCTGCTGAAGCCGCGAAAATCTCCTAAACTATAAATATAAAACTATATATAGCTGGCCCTGCTGTTTCGAAGCACGTCCGAAACAGTAAAACACCACCTAATTTCGTGCCGAAAAGGACGCAAAATCGCAGCAAAAAAGCTGCCGAACGTGTCTTCTGAAATCCTAGAGAAGCTTAGTAGATCTATCGAGTTTCAAAACCACGTTAAAAAACTGCCTAACGTGTCGTCTGAAATCCTAGAAAAACAACATTTTTCGAGAGATCGAGGGATTCTGTTGCCTGCAGCTACTGGCCGTAAAACGTGGCAGTGAAGGATCAAAAGTATGCCTATAACTACTTTTTCCTGCTGGCAGTACTGCTGGCAGTAAAACAGCTTCCAAAAAAGCAGCTGCCGGCAGGAAAACGCCAAACAGCTTCGAAAAAAGTGTCAAAATCACGCTAAAAAACCTTCTACCATCCCTTCTGAAATCCTAGAAAAACACAATTTTTCGAGAGATTCTATCGCCTGAAGGTGTTAGAGATCTCGCACAAAGTTACCATCGAACTTGAACCTCGAGGATGCGGCCTCGAACGAACAGATCAGGGCGGGAAGGGCAACCAAGGAGCCCCACGTACCTCGAGGAGACTCCGGGAAGGACCCCCCACCGGTAAAACAAAAACCCCGGAGTCAATGAATCGACGTACGTGACCGGTGGGAGGGGGACCCAACAGGGTCCCCCGGCAAAGGGTCATTGTTGTTGTTGTTGTTGTTGCTGTTGCTGTTGCTGTTGCTCTTGCTGTTGCTGCCATAAAATAAAATTAAAATAGAATCCTGTTGCCTGCTGCCTGCTGCTGCCTGCTGCTCCTGCCTGCTGCTGGCTGCTGCCTGCTCCTGCCTGCTGCTGGCTGTTGCTGCTGCTGCTGGCTGCTGCTGGCTGCTGCTGGCTGCCTAACGCCGGCTGCTGCTGGTTGCTGCTGCCGGATGCTGCCTGCCAGACACCTACTGCTGCCTGCTGCTGGCTGCTGCTGGCTGGTGCGGGCTGCTGCTGGCTGCTGCTGGCTGCTACCTGCTGCCTGCTGCCTGCTGCTGCCTGGTAGTAAAAGTAGCAGTGCAGTACCTCTTCTTCCCTTACGCGCTCCCCCTTGCATCGGCCGGGGTCAGCGAATTATTATTATTCTTTCCTGGCAGCTGTATGCTCCCCCTTGCATCGGCCGGGGTCAGCGAATTATTATTATTCTTTCCTGGCAGCTGTGTCATAAACTCTTTTTCCCTTACGCACTCCCCCTTGCGTCTGCCGGGGTCGGCGGATATAAACATGAAGCTTATGGACTGTCGAGAGCATAGTATGCTCCGGTACCAAAGACACGACTTGATCTAAGAAAATTGCAGCCTATATAAACATGAAGCTTATGGACTGTCGAGAGCACAGCAGAGGTGGCACATGGTTGTTGTTGTTGTTGTTGCTGTTGCTGTTGCTGTTGCTGTTGGTGTTGGTGTTGTTGTTGGTGTTGTTGTTGTTGTTGTTATGTTGTTTAGCTACTTTTTTCTCCTGCTGCTGAAGACGCTCCTACTGCTGCTGCTGCTGCTGCTCTGCTGCTGCTGGTGGCTGGCTGCGACGCCTAAAATCGAACCATTCCCAGCGGCAAATCCCCATGGCAGTGCTAGTGCTGCTGGTGGCTGGCTGCGACGCTTAAATACCACTCCCAGCGGCAAATCCTCATGGCAGTGAAGGACGGAAAAGCTCCTACTGCTGCTGCTGGTGGCTAGCTGCGACGCTTAAAATCGAACCACTCCCAGCGGCAAATCCCCATGGCAGTGCAGGACGGAAAAGCATCAAAATTGCGCCCAAAAACTCCCTAATGTAACTTGTGAAACCCATAGTTAAAGGAAGAGTACTCTCTAATGTAACTTCTGAAACCTATAGAAAATGATGATTTTAGCTACTTTTTTCTCCTGCTGCTGAAGACGCTCCTACGAACCACTCTCAGCGGCAAATCCCCAGGCAGTGAAGGACGGAGAAGCATCAAATTTGCCACCAAAAACTCCCTAATGTAACTTCTGAAACCCATAGAAAATGATTATTTTAGTGATTTTAGTGATGATTTTAGCTATGATGATTTTAGTGATGATTCTAGCTACATGTTTCTCCTGCTGCTGAAGACACTGTTTCCTGCGGCTGCTGCTGCTGCTGCTCCTGCTCCTGCTACTCCTTCTGTTCAAAAACGTATCTTCAAAAGGGAATCGCCTCAAACCGAACCACTCCCAGCGGCAAATCCCCATGGCAGTGAAGGACGGAAAAGCTTCAAAATTGCGCCCAAAAACTCCCTAATGTAACTTCTGAAACCTAGAGAAAATGAGCTATTTTAGCTACTTTTTCCTCCTGTTTCCTCCTGCTGCTGCTGCTGCAGGCATCTTCAAAAGGCAGTCGCCTAAAACCGAACCGCTCCCAGCGGCAAATCCCCATGGCAGTGAAGGACGGAAAAGCATCAAAATTGCGCCCGAAAACTCCTTAATGTAACTTCTGAAACCTAGAGAAAATGAGCTATTTTAGCTACTTTTTCCTCCTGTTTCCTCCTGCTGCTGCTGCTGCTGCAGGCATCTTCAAAAGGCAGTCGCCTAAAATCGAACCACTCCCAGCGACAAATCCCCATGGCAGTGAAGGACGGAAAAGCAGCAAAATTGGCCCTAAAACTCCTTAATGTAACTTCTGAAACCCATAGAAAAGAATCATTTCAGCTACTTTTTCTTCCTGTTTCCTCCTGTTTCCTCCTGTTTCCTCCTGCTGCTGCTCCTGCTCCTACTACCTGCTATTTCTTCTGTTCAAAAAGGCA
>CAMXCT020002860.1:78555-82371 GCA_947184155.2 Cladocopium goreaui | reverse complement strand
GAGGGAGAGAGAGGGAGAGAGAGGGAGAGAGAGGGAAAGAGAGGGAGAGAGAGGGAGAGAGAGGGAGAGAGAGAGGGAGAGGCAAAGTCGAAAGAAGTTGAAACAACTGACCAGTCATCCAAGCGAGATCCCTTTTTTCTAAGTAAACAGATGTGCGTACTCAAAGGGCCGCCTCTCAATCGCAGTTCCTCGTCCTGGAGGGGAGGGCTATCTTAGGGGCAGAACAAGGGCAAGGGATGTCTATCTCAAAGGATCTTCAGGATCCCAACTTGATGATGGATCAATATCTGTAGGAACATCTTTTGCTGGGATGAATCAGGATGAACTCAAGCATTTGCTAAATTCCTTTCCCGCTTCCACTGTGGACAAAACTGTTCCATCCCTGACAGCCCTGGTTTCTGTTTCTGCGTGAATCAAGGGACTGAAGAAGAATCCCTTCCACCTAAGAGCAAGTAATCCCCAGATAGCCTGGTTTGGTCTTGGGAGGGAGGTTGCTTTTAGGGGGATGGGATGGTTGATGAATATGGAAGATCGTTGAAAACCGAGAAAAGCAGATCAGCACATCGAAATACCTGCAAAGATTCAATCCGACACATCTTCATCATATTCACAATAATCTATATCAAGCAACCCTCAAGAACGGATGCAGAACAAGTAAAATCGGTAAAATGATGGTAACATCGATACGTTCACTCCTTTCTTTGTTGTTGGGGTGGGGGGGAACCATAAGTTCGTGATCTACCATGGTCACCCGCAGTCCGGACCTTTCATCCCTGCCCGATGTTTCTCTAGAGCTAGGGAGGCCAAGGCCTGGAGGGCAGTAATTCACCAAGGATGGGGGTACCCTCTGGTGTCATCACACGTGGCTGGAAAATCCTTCAGCTACATGGAGGTGTAGCTGGGAAAATCATCGAACTAGATGGTGGATTGAAAAAAATGCTAGGTTTGACTACCGGAGGACGTACAAGCTGGTGCCCCCAGACGTTGCTAAGTTGGTTTATAGCTAGGTTAAGTTATGGTTTATGGCAAATATCTTTAGTTAATGGGGTTTAAGGGTTTACAAACCAACTGATGATTGGAAATGGTTTCGAAAGCTACGAAACAATTTGGGTGTTAGAGATGGAATAGGGAGATCATGGGAATATGTCATGGGACAATTTGTCCAACAAAATGGGGTATGATAAACTATCGGATCAACCAAGTACAATGGGCATTCAACCAAACATTCCATTTAAATATATCATGGGACATGATGGGACAGACGCATTGGGATTTAATGATATATATATATATAATGAACAACATGATACGGGTTTGTCCAAGAGAATGGCTGAATTTACCGCGGAAAACGAGAAACGTTATAACTTATCAGTGGGTTTAGGGTATAGCTGCTAGCCTATTTGTGGACGAACCCATATCTCGAATCTATTCAAATCTTCCCTTTTTGAGCAACTTCTCCAGTCATTGGTTGAAATACATCATAGACTGTTCTGTGGCCGAACCGCTCTCACAGTGAATCTCATCGTGGCTTCCATCACATTCTAACCACGTTCACCAGCTCTCTTCGGGCTCGAGGAGGTTTGCCAGATACAAAGTATGCTGAACAAGAGGGCTCTTGCTCCTGAACTCACAACTGTTGATGTCCCAGCCAAAAAAAACTCAACACAAACTTCAAAAAACACAATAAAGACAATAAAGTTGTCTTAAAATCCGGCACCCCCTAAGTTTGCATCAAGATGACGGCGATATTTCGCCAGACTTCCCAGGATTTGGTGGGTCAATGCAGCAAAGCCCAAAAGGGCCTCTCTCAAGCTGGGCCCATCCACGGGAGGCGCCTGAGGGCATCATTGACTTCAAGTGGTTGGTGGTGCACCCATCCCAAAAAGATGCTCTTCACTTGGGATCATGATGGGACATATATGTATACATATACATATACATATATACGTATGTATTTCTATTATATATATATATACATATATTATTATCTGTGTGATTAATATTATTTTTACTATCAGTATTATTGTCATTATTATTACTATTGTCATTATGTTCATAGGCATTAATATGTATATATGTCATATGCAATATGAGCATACATACAGATACAGTGTACTGTATATCTGTATATTATATTTACAATATTTTGCAATATGTATATCTATGTATATCATGTGTGTGTGTGTGTTTTCTTGGTTCATTACAGTATTGAAATGCGGGCTAATATCTTACTATGTTCAAATCGAGAGTCACCAGATGTTCAAAAGTTGTTCTAGATTTTAGATCATGATCCCAGGTTAGGGGAAAGATGGAAAATGTTCGAAAACACCACTGAGGGACTCAAGTTCGAAGCTTAGCCGACCCTTTCAGGCACAGGAATCTGGTTGTGTTGTGCGAAGTCCATACATCCCGATTGTTGTAGGGACATCATTGCTCCATAGTTCCCTTTGGTCGGTCATATGGTTACGGATCAAACCTAAAGGTACCCCTCAAAATAGCTGGTAAAGGATGGTAAAGGATACTTTTCCCCAAAATTTTGGTGCATGACAGTTTTTTTTTGGGCTGGTTTAACCATGTTCGATGGTTAAACCAGCCCTTTCTTGAGATGTTTGATGGTTATTCGTTGTGTACCGTCCTATCACTTTCACAATTAGATTTATGGAGGATTTCCCATTCCTACAATGGCATCCTTTTCCCATTAGACCGCGCTGATGTAGTTCATAGGTGACACACTGAAAAAATACAAAATCATGTCAAAATCAATGTACCCACTGTTCATTAGAGTTCCAGCTAGCCACCTTCCAATGCAATGCATAACTTTGGCATTTAAAGGGATGACGACTCAACGAAGACAAATAAGAACCCCCGAACACAAAAAACATCGAGGAAAAAAACGAGCCCGGAGCAAGAGAGAATCGAATAAAGAAATACGAGCCGGAGAACACCGAAGAAAATTGGCGCAAAAAGAGTCCAAACATGTTGAATTCCTTGTGCTTTTTCTTGGTGCTCTTTTTGTTTATATCTATATATATTGTATATTAATATATAGTTTAAAAATAAGGGGAACCCAAAAAGCAATCAAAAAGCATGATAGTTTTTTTTTTTAAAAAAAACAGCGCTTTCAAATCAAACAGAACATAGAAAGTGGTGAAAGATTTGATTTTTGGGATTCCCGATCCACAGAGTCAACCGGGTTTAGGTTTAGGCCATGTTCGGCAGAAATGTCTCAAATATCATATGAGTATATGAGTGATAAACAGAACTTGTCTCCTGAAATGCCTCAGATCAACTCATCCTTTTTTCCGCCCAAAAGTGTAGATCCAAGGATCTCAAAATACAAAAGAGAGGATCCAAAGTGCTCCCAAATCAAAATAGATCCAAAAGTAAGAACGAAGTTTTCCAATTTCGATATCATGTCCAAACTGATGAACCACAGTTAACAGTTATCCAAATCCAAATATATAAAAGTTAAAAAAATGAACTGTTGGCAACAAAACCCTGTTTTGCTTGTGCTCCATTTTTTTAATTGCCGATTGTTGCAGGCATTGGGTGGCCCTCAGGTTCTACCCATGCAGTTCGCCTCCCGGTGCCAAGAATAGGGCCATACGGCTGCCGTGGTGTTCCTGCAGGGTGAACATACCCTGGGAAAAGAGAGCGGGGACATTTGACATACGGTACCCTCTGGTAATTTAACATAGCTATTGAAAATGGCTATTTATAGTTGATTTACCTATTAAACATGGTGATTTTCCATAGTTATGTTAGTTTACCAGAGGGTACCAGTAGTATGGCTGGAGCCGCCCATCAGGCGGCCCT
>CAMXCT020002860.1:18555-73555 GCA_947184155.2 Cladocopium goreaui | reverse complement strand
GGATGCTGCCCTTTTTAATAAGGGTTTAATAAGGCATCTAATTATCTGGAAAACCTTGCATTTTAAAGCTTTAACATAATTATGGCTTTCTAAAGTAAAAGGACCAGCTTTACCCAAAGAAAGGTGGAAAACGTTTTTTTTACTCCCAAAAGTTGGTGCTCACAATAGAGTACCATCCACACAATTATATTATTGAGTAACTGAGCCACTCATAGGGTAATTAATTTAGAAATCAAAAAAAGGAAGCAATGAAAAAAATGAAAAAACATAAATAACAATAAAAAATCAAATAAAAATAAAAACAACTTCAAAAATAATGAATAAAAATAAAATAACAATAAACAAATAACAAATAAAAAATTGAAGAATTCAATAAAGCATTTCAAAAAAAATAAAAAATATAATTAAAAAACAACTGGAACAAAAAAACTCACAATAGAGGCCCCCCCCCAAGAATCAGCAAGATACTGCATTAGGAGCAAGAAATTTCTCACAATAGGGTACCATCTTGCTAATCAGAGGATTACATTAATGTCATCTTTCCATGGATTGATCTAAGGGAAAGTCTTGCCCGGAAACCGTGGTTTTTACCCTTAAATTGCTTGCGGGTTCCGGGATTCCAGTTTCAATTTTCCAGACAATCCAAGTCTGGGAATTTCATGCAATCTAGCTCAGAAATTGAAACTGTATTTAACAATGGACAACCACTTGGAAGAGTACATTCATCCTACTTCTGAAGAGTTGCAATTCCTGCTGCAAAAAGTCCACCCTTCACCATCATCCGACACGTCCCGGTGAAGATCTTTCTGCAAGAATCGCTAACTGAGAAAACACGTTGCTGTCGCATTGATGGTTTGCTCCATATTTTTGAACCACACATGGGTTTGTACAACTTCATGTATTTATGTAGGCTTGAACTTCGCTTATCAATACGTGGGCATATCATCTTCCCCATGGTAGGGTAATGTTTAAGTTCTTTGCTTGTCTCAGTGAAGTGCTGGCATCTTCAAGTTGCGGTGTTTAGTTGTTTGGGCACTGGGGTCCCGCAGTCTTGGTGCATAAAACATATCAACATATATACATATATATATATATATGTCTACAGTGTAAATATATATATATTATATATTTCTACAGTGTATATATATATTTCTACAGTGTATATTATATATATATATATTTCAATATATATATATATGTGTAAACAATTATAAACACCAATTACAACACTACTCGTGCTTGCTGTCTTTGCCCTGCTATTTCAACCGTCTCTGGTCTCTACTGAGCTATTTTATGAACTCCACGAAATCCCAGCGGGCGAACCCCTATATCGGAAAGCGAGGCTCGTCATAGTAGCTGGCAGAATAGCGATCCGACCTGCCACTAAGCCATACGGTGCTGCGTCAACAAACAGTCCAAGCAAGATGGTGAAACAACCTAGCAGGGGCATAAGTCTTGATTCCCTTGAGATCTTCAACTGAATGAAAATACAGCTGTACCGTATATGAAAATTGACTTCAAAACGACTGTGTCCAAGAGCAGGGGACACGCCGAAATGGCCGTTTCAACAGGGAAAATTACCATCAACCCTGCGATCTTAGGGTCACTTCTCCACCTGGCCAACAGTGGGCCAGAAATCTTGACCCCAACTGCCTCCGATTCTCAGGTGCGTTGCCACAGCGCGACAAGGCCTGCGCCGACCCCCAGGCATTTTCCTTCGATGGACAGTTCGTTTGAGTTTTGATTGCCTGGAAAGCTATTTTCAATCTCCAACCATCGAAGATTTCCTTGTCCTCTCCATTTGGATCATTGAATTCAAGCGCCAAAATTACTTGTCGATTGCCTGGCGGTTTGCTGGTTTTCAGAGTTTTCAGTCTGATGGATCCTTTGGTGACTTTAGCAAAGATCCTGGAGAAAAACATGCACTCAAGCCACCAAGTCATATCTTCCGCGGACTGCGCTGTGCATCGTGTTTTTAGGACTCAGATCAAACAACAGCATTTCCTTTTGGGAACAGAATATTCGCCCATGCCCATCTAGGATTGATGATATCGCTAGCTTTCTTGTCCAAAAATTGGGTACATTTGAACTTGCCCTTGAACTGGTAAAAATTATGGACCTAATTCTTTGGAAAAAAACATCGTGAACCCAGGTGCGGCTATCTGAAAATTGGGCACCCCAAAATCGAGTGATGAATCATCATGTTCCCATATCTCATACATGTTCCCTCTCAGAATTGCTACTTTGGGGTCCCTTTTTGTTGTGGTTTTCCCATCTGGATGCCGCCTCCACTCGGCCAAGGCCCGCGGCATGCGCGGCTTCATCCAGCAAAAAGAAGAAACGATCGCCTCGGCGGATTTCAAACGGGCTTGGGGATAGAGTGGGTTTTTAATCGACCCTTTTTTGTGGACTGGATGAATCATGAACTGGGACTGAAATGAGAGAGGTGTGCATTTTTTGAGGTGCGCCATGGTAATCAACAATATAATATTAGCCAGCATTGGCTATGGAGATGGCCAAGCCAAAATGGGATTTAACTAATGAATTAACCGGTATTTTTGGCCTCAGCCTGAAGAAATGGGGATAAATGGTGATTCACCAAATCATGTGGGATCTGATATGATATGGATTTGGAAGATGCTTATCCTGTCTATTTCGGGATTCTGGGAACATTGGGATTTTTGAGTAGGAAAGCATGCTGACTGGATGAATTTACAGAAACAACCTGAATGTCACATCTACGGAATGGGAACCAATGACGTTGGGAATATGGAACATTTTTGTAGTTGAGAGTGATTAAGGCTAGGGCAAACCATCAACAAAGCATCATCTATGAAGGCTAGGCCCAAACAATAAACTGACTTGCCACTTTCAGTTCTGAAAATCCAAGTTTTTAAGCGGCGCACCTTTTTTCATATCCTGACGATTGCCACATCAGCCACATGTATCGTAAATATTTGGTAAGCAGCAAACATCGAGGGTGGTCATTTTGGGCAGGAAATGCAAATCTCTACACAAGAACTCCACATCTGAAGGATCCATGTAGTGTACGAACGAAACTAACTGGTACCGTTGGGTGGAACTGGCCGTTGCCGAATCTTGCCTAAACCTATCACAAGTAAGTTGAAGTACCACTGCATCCTGTTTAGTATAAGATTCAGGTATTCAGATAGCAACCATGACAAACTGTAACAGCACCACCTGCCTACTGAATTATAGGTTGACTCTATGACTCAGCCTGTCGTTCTTGGACCCCCCTGGCTCTTGAACTGGGTCTCAACTGTCCCAACTAAAGAATATCTCAAAGGTTCGGTGGTTCGGGTCACCGAAATGGATGGAATCCAAGATTCTCAGAAGGTTCTACCAGCAAGCCACCCAAATCTGGGATTTTGGGCCCCCCTTGAAATCCCTGGAACCCCAACGATGCGGATAACATCTGGTCACCAGGTAAGCCGCAAAGCCTGGCCGCGCCTGCGCCCATTCCAGGTGATTTTGAAATTTGAGATGAATCTGGGTAAATTATAGTTTTATACCACCATTGTATATATATATATACCTGGGTAAATGATCATAATTCACTAACCTGAATAGTTCGGCCATGTGGGGATGATTTCCCTTAATTATGAACCAAGATTCCAGGGTTCGCCCTCTGCGCCTCTGCGCCCGGCGCACGTGCTTGCGCCAGGTGGATCGGAGTGTCTCGGACCCGGGCGGCGAAGCTGCTTGACCTGCGATCAGTTTCTTGGAGCCAAATGATGGAAATTAGCATGACATGATGGTATAATATGGTATAATGGGGACTAAACCAATCAGAATGAGGTAGTAAGGAGATGATGGGGGTATAGTAAGGGTATAGTGGGGGTAGAACAATCTTGGGGACTTTAGGAAAACACACATCCCGAAATGTGGGCAGTTGATGGTTTCACAGGTTCAACCGCCACAGCCCCGAAAAAATGTCATGAGAATAACCATCCCAAATATGGTTGATAGTCAAAAACAGATTTGAAATCACCAGCCAGTGTAGATGATCTATACATTTTGGGGGCACAGTATGACTAAGTAGCCTGGCCTTCTAATCATCTATAATGAAGGACTTCTTTCACCACGGGGATATGATTTATCTGCCAATCTAAGTGGAGTTCACCAACTTCACTCGAAGTCTGACTGAGCTGGGGAAATGACTGCCATGATTGGTACCGGGTATGTTGAATGATGAACATGTCTCATAATGTTGTGGGAGGGGGGTTCTACCGAACGTATCCAAATTGGACAATCCAAATCTCAAGATCCTCCAAACTCCAAACCATAGGAAATTTGCATCGAGTTCATGGAAGGTATCTATATACAGCAAATACATGCAAATACTACTCTCCAGTAAATCAAAATCGATATGGAACATCCGCCACAAATCAATTTCCCAGGAACCACTGGGAAGTTCCATGTTCCAATTAGTGGGTAAGAACCATAAACCATCACCTCCAGTAATTTTATGGCTATGAGTCAAAACCCTGGCACCCTTTCCCAAAAATAGCTGGGATTCATGGATGTTCATCTTCCCAAATATCGGAATATAGGTTTTGATACATCCCCATAATATGGAATACCCCCAGTTGTACTCGTTCGAACAACGCCGATGTCGGAGTTTTTCGACGCCGAGTCGCGCGGCGGGCACGGGGAAGAAGTCCGACAAGCCACCGGCAGGCATCGGGCCCACGACCTGGTGATCAGAGGGATGATGTTTCAAATGTGTTAATGTAACTATATAATCTGTATATGTATATATATATATGACATATAATATATACAAAATGTATATATATATATAGAGTAGTCGTTTCATTCTACTGATTTCTAATGTATTGTGTGCAAAATAATCGTTGGGTCACAACCATGGGACAGCGGTTGTTGTTTGGATCGGGTGTTTGAATTGTCACAAAGAAGTCAAAAGATCAACATATTTCAAAGATTCCCTACTCTTCATTGGGGACGGCCCAACATGGCAGTAGCCTGGAAAAATAGATGATGCAAAGCCTCTCCAATTTCGTGGGAAAAGACGTATCTGCCGATTTCAAAAGCCCTGGAAGATCTGCATGTGTCCCAAAATGTCTCATGTCTTCATGTCCTTAGCTTCCCGACGATTGAAGCAGGATAGTTTCTCAGCAGGTTCTGGCATGGTGGGCATTGAAACTACACAAGTTGCACCTGGTTCGACATTTGAACTCCTGACTGTGGGTAACATGATGTTTCCACCCTCAAGACTTGGCTGCAACTATTCAGCGCTGTTCAGCCATGGTTGCTACCAAGCAGGTCATTCCAATCATACGACCAACGTCTTTGATCCCAAAGGCAGTAGGCTAAACAGGGCGCTCCTGGAAATTGGGCGCCCAATTTCCAAAAAAATCACATCCCGAGGGCCCGTATTTTGAGGTATTTGGCTACACTCCTATGTGCAAAATACAACACATGTGTGCATATTCATTGCTTTTGTGACCAGTGTTGGTGAAATAGGTAGAACGCTCCAAAATAGTGTGCGGCACAAAGATCTCAATTTTATTCCCTCGTTATTAAACAAATGCGTTCAATTGAAAAAAAACACACACGTTCCAAACCGCCAAAGAAGTTTTGGGTTTCAACTGGTGTGCCAGTTTAATCCTGGGATTATATCTTACATATTATATTAGCTATACACACCATTTGACATATCATAGGTCCCACCCATATCTACAAATGTATATCACAGATCTATGTTGCACATAATATGACTGTGTATGTATATATATATAATACATAATAAATCCCAAAGATTGAACCATTGCTTATCACTATTAGATATGGATAAATTACTTGTCTGCATCTTTTTGTGGGGTTGCTATATAGGTTTGTCTCAAAATAGAGTACCTTTACAGTAAATCCAATTGTTTATCAGATCATCATTTTGCCCTATCAAACTACAATTTGTGGGGGTATACGGTATACCCTATTCTCAGACACACCCAAATATCATCATGATAAACATCCCATCAGGAACAGGCTGGTTTCTGTCTTTTTTGTTGGGTTACAGTACTACAAACCCTCTGGTATTCAAACGTGGTGTGCTGGAAAAGCCACCATTCATGGACGATGTTCCAATAGAACCCCTCTATTTTTAGTGAATTTCCCAGCTTGCCATGTTTGATGATACCGTTGCTGTCCATGCCATTGATCAACATTCATCGCCATTATCATACAACCATGATTAACCCAAATTCGCCAATACAAACCATCATTATCCACTATATCCATATCCATCCCCCACAATTATATATCTATAAACCCCATTAACTATCATACTATCTCAATATATCTACCATAAACATCCATAAACCATAGAATTCACCTAGCTATAAATCCAAGTTTGCTTCCATCGGATCATCCACGCCTCCTGCAGGCTATCCTCCGGAAACCGCTCGCCGTCCACGAAGATCAACACGCCACCGAAGTTCACGGGTGCCTTCCTCGGTCGGTGCCAGTGGAAGCAGTGCCGGTGGTGGAATGGGTGGAAATGCCTGAACATCGAGCTATAAAACCCAGGTAAAAATAGGGGAACATGCACATATAATGGGCATTTTGTTTGGGATTATAATGATTATAATGCGATGTAATAGGATATAATGGGCGATTGAATGGGAATGGTGGGGCACCCTCTGGTACGTGAAGAAAACAATATGGAAATCCATCAGTTTCCGTTCAGAAAAGGACAGGGTGTTCCATCTTTAAAAACACTTACTGAAGCGTAAGCTGAGGTTGGACGCGTCAGATATATGCAGTGACAGGTAAAATATGAGAAAATGGCGGGAAAAGAGCAAACGGTAGCTTGTTTTGCAGACCAAACTAGTTGGCAGATGGATGTTCATCCCACCAAATGTGGTAGTAAGGGCATTACTGGTTGTCCTATCCCCAACTACTTTGATGAGGTCTCACTTCTATCTTTGAAAAGAAGTTTGTGACCCTCAGACATGAACCAGTGCCGAATCTATACAGTAACTATTTTGGGATTGCTGTGGGGTGCAATGCTAATACAACAGTTTCTTGAGACTGGTCTGCAAGTTGGTGGATGGCTTTCCGATTCTCCAAGCATCTGGGCTCTAAAATTCTCAACACCTTGGAATGCTAGTGACTTTCCTGTTACACTTCGTAAATCTTCCATGGTTGCTTCAGAGTCTTCGGAGACCCATCTCCCCTGCCCTCTGGCCGGCGCCACTTTTCTTGTCGGCTTTCTGTTGCAAGGCTCAACCGGAGCTATTACCAGAGTCAATACTAGAGTTATCACTAGAGTCACCAGAGCTACCAGCACCACCATCATCATCGTCATCGTCAGGTCCCAAGGCCTTTACAGCAGCCTTGCCTAGAGGGATAGGTTCAGGTAACAGGCACGTGTGACCATCCTCAACACCCTCGCCCGTCTCGAGATAAGAAAGAATTTTGGACATGCAAGCATATTTTGCCACCGCATTGGTGTATTGCGGCAGGGTCTGGTTCTTCTTGGCTTCCTTATAAGCCTTCAACAAAGGTGTCGCATGCTTGGTGACCTTCAAGCAATGGCCATAGCCTTGCCAAGTGACCAAATAACCTGAAGGAGGTCATCCGCTTGGCACCTACTTGGTTGGGATTTTGGATGATTTTGGCCCTAGAACCTATCAGGTTTCAACCAATCTCAGTTTTGAATGATATTCCCGTTCTTGCTGGGCGTACCTGCTGCCATGATTTATAGGGATTCTCGTTCGGTCAGAATGGCTATGCTTACCATGCTCTTGCTGGTTTCAACAAACCCCAAAGGCACCTTCATTTACGTACAGGGGTTCATCCCAACTTTGATAGAAACAGCGACACCACCAACCATTAAATTTATACAAATGTCTGGACACGTAGCTCCACTCCTGAATCGATGGGTAAATTCTTAGATTACCCAATCATACTTCATTTAAAGCACCTCTCAAATTCCATTAAACCATATTCAACCCCATTGTCCATTGTATTTCCCATTATGGTTGGTTTAATCCCATGTTTTTTTTTCACTTCGCGAAGAAATTCTTCCCACCTTCCGGAAAGGCGGTCTTCATGTGCTGCGCGTTCTCGTAAGCAGTGTTGGGATCGTGCAGGTTGCCAATGATCACCTTTGCGAACCCGTGATTTCAATTGAAATTATACTACAAAAACCGTCATTGATTTGAAATTAGTAGTTTTTTGTCATGTTTTTGTGATTACAATTATCATCCAAAGATGTGGAGGTTTCCAAAGTCATGGGGGTACTCCAATGGCTGGATGATTTATAAGGGAAAACCCATTTATAAGTGGATGATGACTGGGGGTACCCCTATTTTAGGAAACCCCCACACTGTATGTACGGATTGCAGATATTATCACAAAAACAAAGATGATCATGGGATATTACCCTCCAGTTAACCATTTAACAAATGGAACATGGCCCATAACTGTTCGAGGATTTATGATGATATACCTTGTTGTAATGGTGATTTTCCATTGCTATGTTATATAAATTACCAGGGGGTAACCAACAAAAGCGGGGAGTAAACTGGAATTTAACCAACAATTTATTGGTTAATAGGAGTTCCTGGGATTTACCTTTTTCGAGATATGGGATTAAACATATATATATATATATACCATATTAAACCTACCAGCCTATAGGGTCTATATCTTTATGGGATCGAAATTATATAAACGATAATTATCTCATGATTATTTTTGCGTGTCTCAAACTGGGGTGTGTGTGTGTGTGTAAATATATATATATATACGGTATACCCACCAAAAGGCAACGTTAACAGGGCAAATGATGATCGACCCTTACATTTCGGGGTACTTTGGTAGGGGCGTAGCCCTTTAATATTTATATATATATAATACATATGACCTTAGTTTTATTCCATGTTTTTCGCCATAGAATCCATGATTTCATCCCACATTTTCCCCACATTTTCCCAAGTTTTTCCACCTTCACCGTGGCCAAGCTACGGCCTTCAAGGCCGGATCCCCCACGGGTGGCACGGGGCGCGCGTAGGCGGGTCAGGTGCTCATGGCGATGATCCAAGTGGTGGCCCACTTGACGCCAATGGGATCTCGGTCCTCACTGTGGGCTTAAGCCATGGGGTATTTTACTATCATTAAGAACTATGATGGTAATGAATGGTAACTGATGATTATGATGGATGGATTATGAAGTATTTACTATCATTAATGGTGATTTTCATGGATGGTGATGAATTATGATTCATGGTAACTGATGATTCATGGTGATTTTCATGGAACATGATCTACAAATCTAGGTAACTTACATATAAGATGATGAAGATGTAACTGACTCTACAGACAGTTGATATTAACTATTAGATATTAGATAGACTATAACTATGGTTATTAACCTGAGTATACAAGGCAAACCTTGGAGGTTCATAACTATGGTCATGAATGCTTTTAACTATGGCTATGAATGGTTATAAATGGCTATGAATGCAACTTGTCGATTTGAAGGCCTTACATAGTACATAGGATGTAACTGACTTTGTATGTATATCTATTATATATATATTGTATATTGGATATTAGATATTAGATTAGATATTAGAGATTGGATATCAGATATTATATAGATATAGATATAGATATATGTAAATGTGGGTGTAGATGTAGATATAGATATGTAAACGTGCATGTGTAACTATGTTCCATAGAGATGTAATGACGAATATTTGAATATATGATGGACTACACATAACTAATACTCAATGAGCGAGTATGTGCTATATTTATATGTGATGTATTGTATGTGATATGTGATACACCTATACATAACTATACTGTATTTATATATAATATACATGTGTATAACAGATTCATTATATAAATATATCATTAAAAAAACTTATGTGTAGTATACCTAGGTATGGATATAGACACAGGTATGTCTATACATATATATATATATATACACACAGAGATGGATACAAAGATAGAATCAAAAATCGATAGAGACTCAGAGATGTAAACATGTATACATTTGGGTGTGTATATATATATACATACATATATAATACACGTATACGCAATCATACATAGGATAAGCACACTTAGACGTATAACTGGGGTATACCATCATTTCTATAGCTGTGTAACTGGGGGCACATGACATGTTTTTTTTGCTCAACTGGACGAAAAGAGAACTGAGGAGCTGGAACCACCCAACTCCGGGCGGTTCCCGAGTTGTTGGTTAAGCCAACACTACTGACACGAGACTACTGAAAGTTGACCCAACGAAGTCTATTGAGGCGATTCACTACGCAAGTTGTTGGGTACCCTGCAAATTGAGAGTATCAGTTTACTATGGTTCATGAATGCAGGACAAAGAGCGATGGAAATTGTGGGGGGCCTCGGATCTTAAAACTTGACGCAGCACAAGTTCTGGAATTCAGTGTTGTTTCAAACATGTTCAGACCGTTCACAACCTCCTTGCATCTTCTGGGCAGGTGACTGCACAAGGTATCCCCTAAATTTAAATGCTCCAGAAATGTCACAACATAGAAGTGTAATAATCAAAACATAATCCCACAATAATCCCAGTAAAAATTTCCTCCAGTATGTCATACTCTCCCAAGATCTCAGAACGAACTGTCGTTCGTCTCGCCTGGGATGATCTTAGCCAGTTGCTACCCTTCCACATCAGGTGAGACCTGAACAACTGAGTCAGTAACTGAGTATATCTTCCATATTTTTTATATGGCCTGATACGATCTGATATGCCTATGCGCTAATCAGCCTTTTCATGCCTTTTCCATCCTTTTCCATCAACCATCGAGGTTCTTTGGTTGTCTTCCACCATGTGATGAATTCCTCTTCGTTCAAACGACCTGCAGAGTCGGTGCCCATGACCATCGACTGTATGCCGATCTGAAAATGATCCGATTCGTTGGCCTCCGAAGTTCGGAGAAGGAGGGATCAAAGGGGTCCATGTGGACCTATAAAAAGTGGACAGAAACCATGTCTAAACCTACAAAAAGTGGACCTATAAACATCTCTAAACCATGTCTTTTGAAACTCAGCAGGCCCTAGCAACGCTCAGAAGTCCTTGATGAACCAGGCAGCTAGATTCTTAGTGAAGATCTTCTCACATTGTCGGCATTTGCGTAGCCGCCAACAGAAGCTACAAGCATCCAGGCAAAATACCTTCTGCTGTCAAAAATGGGTAGCAATAAAAGCCCACCAAACTGGTCTTATTTAGTACTACTCAACCATCCATGTTTGATCCATTCTTGAGGGTGCCCTATCCAAGTTTATCCCACAGTTTCGAAAGATCATTTCCCAATTCCCTTGTTGGAGAAATTTGGTTGACGAATATCCACATCAACATACCCCTTACCTATCGCTCATCGCTGGTACCGCTTCTACCGACTCCACCATGGCCTCGCTTCGGTTGGTATCGTACGAGGCCAGCTTGTCTAAGAGCTGGAAGGTCTCATTGCAACCATAGACCTGTGATGCGAAACGATGCCTTTTAGAATTTTGGAAGTTCCTATGGGAAATCCATAATTAGTTGGTTCTGCCACTAAGATGCTTTGCAAGCCAGCAAAACATGCAAGACCAACACTGAATCACGTGGCTGGGATCCTCTAAAATTTGCGTGCTGTGTTCCGCGCAATGGCGTCACTCTATTTGTGGATCAACAATAGTTCAATCGCAGCGATAGTGTATGCACACCAAAATCCAAGCAGGGGATCTTCATTTAGAGTACAGCAGAATTTGGCACCCAAAAAGAACTGGGTTTCCCAGACTCGACCAAGTATTGTATGGAGGGTTCTTGAGATGGGGAGACCCTCAAATCATCCGGTCATGCTTCATCGCTCTGCGGTTTTGGAGTCCCCGATTTTCGGAAACCCATATGGGCCATGGTCATTACATGGTATCTATGGTATCGTCATAATGGGAATCCAGACTGGGTATATCAACTCTGAATCAAAAAAACCATCCAGGACCATCGATGGCTCCAGGTGGCCCCAGGACTGGCCTCTGTTCCAGAGTAGAACTGTTCCACGCAGGCCATGGCCAGTGGCCCAAAGAGTTCCTGGTATTTAAAAACCGAGATCTGTACCAGGCGCAGCAGCTGCGCAGCCTTCGTCTTGTTGGCTCCCAACAACACCTGGGAGCCACACCATGCCGTCGTTTGATGAATCGTTCAGTTGGTTTTCACGTAACTCCAACAAGTAGGCTGTATATAGATCTTTATGGTAGATGTGGAGGTTTCCTGAAACGGTGGTACCCCCAAATCATCCATGTTAGTAGGATTTTCCATTATAAACCAACCATTTTGATCAGGGTTCAGATAAGGGGGGAGGAGTTGTGCAGAGGCTTTTGGTAGGTACAAAACGCAATGCATACGGTGCGCAACTACAAATTTCAGTGCATGGTACCTTTTTTGCAGCTACAAAATACAGAACACAACCTTTTCTGACTCGGAAAATAATTCAAAATCAGCACTACAAAATCCAATGCATCTGAAGTTAAAAAATAGCTGAAAATCGGAATTGCTAACATGATTGACATTTTGTAGTTGGGTCTATGCCATCCAAAGTTCCAACCAACAAAATTTCGGAGAACATTTTGTAGTTGTCAATGATTGAATTTAGTTGGATCAAGTGTTGACCCCGTGCAGTTTGTTAGATGGCATTCTGTAGTTTCATGATCTGTTTGTGTCCATGTGCATGTCACGCACTGTTTCCTTTCTTCCACCTCTTCTCACTTCAACATATACAACTACAAAATGCAAATGAGGATTTGAAAGGAATCAACTACACAATGAATGCAAATACAAAAAGGTGGTCCCAACTCCTCCTTTTTGTACAAAACGACTGCTGGCTGGCATTCTGTACTGTAGCCCAAGTCCTCCCCTTTACGTAGCTAAAATTTGAAGGAGGATCCATTTTGTGGATTCCCCATTTATGGAAACCCCCATGTATTGCCACAGTTAAATTGGGTGGGCTAAACCAACGCCTCAGCGATCCCACCTTCATGGTCTTGGTGGCCGCCGAAGGGGCGGCAGGGCACACCTCATCGGGCGCCATGTTTCGCACCAGACTGGTCTCGCAGTCCTTGACCAGGCCGTCCCAGACCGACTCGATGCCGCGAGCACTGCTTCCAGCTCGGAGGGTCACCTTGGCGATGCCAGGGAAGATCATGGAACCATAGTTGGTTAATATTGCTACAATGGTGGAACCCAGAATATTAACCAGTATATTGACTGGAACCATAGTTCGTATAACGCTGTTAATATTGTTTAATGCCAGAAGTTCTGGTATTACCACTGGTATAAGCTGGTTGAACAGTTTAACCCATGAGTTGTGGTTCCACCATTGCAGTCATCGCAGCTGAGGATCATCAGGTGCTGGATTCACCACACCATCCATCACCAAGCGAAAGGTGTGCTGTGGAAAGATCGAAGCGTAGACAGAAACCTCAGAAAAGCTCTGTGGCTCCGAACAGTCGGCTGAAGTTGAGGGCAAATGGGCAAAATCAGCTGATTTTAAGCTGCGAACCCGAATTCACTGAAGAATTTTTCGGGCCAAAATCAGCTGATTTTTTGCTGAAGTTTTGAGGGCCAAATCAGCTGATTTTAAGCTGCGAACGGTTTCTACTTTCGAGTCTGACGGTCGCAAATGCGTAAAAATGCATCTGTGTACAAAACATTGAGATCAGATATGATGGAGAGCCTTCTCAACAAAAACATGAGAAACACCCCTTGGATTTGCAATCCTTTCGCCCTCATAATCACCTCCACAAGTTTACCCTGGTTTAGTACTGGATCTGTTCATTGTGGCACCCCACGTGGTTTCTAATGGTTCTAGGGGCTCGATTCCCTCCATGGCTACCAGGTTTCCGGGAAAAAAAACAACAATGCGGGATTCCACTCACCAAAAAATGCTAAACATTGCAGTTATCATGAGCTTGTCATGGGGATGTCATGGCACCCATGGGTTGATCATTCCACCCAGCAAAAAATGCTAAATGGGTTGAGCTTGTCAACATGTTTCAACCGGTGCCATGACACCCCCATGACATCCCCGCCCAGTGGCCACAGAGGTTCCATAGGAGGCCCCGTAGAGCGACAGCTGCTCCGCTCCTATGGCCTGACGAAAGAGGTCCTTGGTTGGGCGAGCTAAGTCATGGGGGTACCCCAATAGCTGGATGGTTTAGAACGGACAATCCGAAAGTAAAATGGAGGATTTTCATTTTGATTTGGGGGTACCCCCATTTCCGGAAACTGCCCATTTTTTCGATTGTATTCTGTGTCTGGCCTGGACAGTGAATCTATCGTATACTAACTTGCTGAGAATTTCGATCGAAAATTCATGGGGGATCTCCTGGGATTTGATGAAGGATTCATCATCGAACGAAAAGGACCATGTTACCCGGCCTGGTAAACGTTAACATAGCGAACTGGAAAATCCACCCATTTTTCATGGGGAAATCCACTATTTCATCTATTTCTATGGCTTATAGCTATGTTACTTTAACAGAGGATACCATGTTCATCTGTTTTCCCCTATGTTGAATTCCCTCAGATGCTAAATTAATGAAAACACAACGAGGTTTCCCGGGGCCCCCATTATGGGATGCCGAAACGCTGGACATCGAAAAACATGGGGGACATGGGATTACGACAGAAATTGGTAGCCTATGGATTTGAGTACAGTATATGGAATATATATGGAAAATATATGGAATATATATGGAATATATATGGAATATATATGGAATATAGATATATGGAATATATATGGAATATATATGGAATATATATGGAATATATATGGAATATATTGGAATATACTGGAATATATTGGAATATCTTGGAATTCCTTCTCATGGGTCTATAGAAAAACCCTTATTCACAGCTATGAATGAATGGAATTCCTCATAGTTGCCATTCTATGCCACAAAAAACTGACCGTCCCCAATTTGGGTATACAATCCACCTATACTGTGAGCTCTGTGAGCCGATCTCTGGGATCAGTGCCACAACCTTTGGTCCCATTGTGAGCAAATATATACTGTAGATCAAAACAAGTTCAGGTAGAAGTATGGCATTTATCAAATCCACCGCCCCACAGTTGGAGAAGTGCTCACGTTTTCTAAGTCCCTTTAGATCTTTAGGACCCGTGCAAGACAACAAAACTGCAAGGCGGAATATGCCTTCTCAATTCAAACAAGCCATTCACTGCAGTGACATGTCACACCAACTCTTCTGCGATAGCAAGCAAATATCCCCGATGTGAGTACCTGGCAAACCCATAAACTGTTGGTTGCCCTCCACAAACTAAACAAGTTTGCACTCCCCTTGACATTTTCTGCTCCCCTTAAAACTGAAAGCTGTCATAAAAGCCTTCATCAGAGACACTCACAGACCATTGAATCCCATTATATATATGTGTATATATATATATCTAATATATTATATACACACCGGCAGAACCAGACGTTCGCCCATGCTCACATAATCTCCCATTTTTGCCACGGTTTCAACAGTTCTCTCATCCAAATCCATAGGGATTCCCTCCATTTTTCAATCATTCCATCATTTTTACCGTTGGTTCCATGATGTCGCATTTTTCCCATGATGTACCCTATATTGAATCAAAATCTGAGATATTCTGTTATATCTTATTCCATCATAGTACATCATTACAGAAGGATCTAAAACTGCCAGTCAAATAATTATATAAATGTCTTATAATTGATATATTATGTCATGTTTTCTTCCATCATATTGCATCATCACACAAGGATCTAAATCTGCCACCTCCTCCAAACAATACGTGTAAAGGTCTTCTAATGGTTATATTCTATCTTATCCGAAATACAAGTGGTGCAAAAGGGTCGCTTTCTGCGAGAAAAGCTAGGATCCTGGAAAACCAGAAATTTACGTCAAGAACCCGTCCACGACTTCGTGGGGGTCTCTTGAAAACTCGGGTCGTTTTACCCGAAAAAAACAAAAAAAAACTCTAGGCAAACGTCCGGATCTGTGCATATAATATTATAATATCATATTAAATCCCATTATTATCCCCATGAAATCACCATTCTTATGATGTTTCATTGGGGGGGCATGAATTCGAATTTCCGAGCTTCCAAATCGTGAGCCAAGTCCACAGTCCCGGCAAAGAGAAGGGAATTGTACTCTCTTCCATTGGGAGCCTCGCGACGCTCAGGCGCGCTGCGCTAGATGGGCAAAGAATCCCTGGATCTGTTGATAATTCAGCTGAAAATCAAACCTTTTCAATAGTTCCATGTCAAATATATAGTAAATTATCTATAGTAAATTATATATATAGAGTAAATTATTTATAAATTATCTATAAATATATATTTATATATTATATGTTCATCTATTTTCCAGACGTGTGATGAAGATCGATTTTTATGGTCTGGTGAAACTCCGGCAACGCCATCAACCCAACTGCGGAAGCGACGCGTGACACGTTGAACTCATGGGTACCTTGAGCTTGTAACGCTCGGCTTCGAAGCAAAAGGCGTGTTCCAGCTTGACTAGGCGATAGTACCTTCCCAACGACAAAAAACGACGCAACGACAGCCATTCTGAATCGCTGGACTTGAGGAAAATCCGATTGGGAACAGGAAAGAACAGAAGTTCTGGGATTTTCCGACTGGATTTACTAGGTGTTTCACTTGTTTTCAGCAGGGAAAATTGTGAAATGTCCAATATAAATTACTAGAATAGCCCTGAGATATATAATCCCTCAGAAATTGGACAGATAACTATCAGCCAGGAGTTATCTTCTAGCATCCCAACTGCTGGGATTGGGGCTTTTTATCTTTGCATTCTTGCGGAACATCCAACGAAAAATTGGGTTAAGTTTAGTTTGTCTATAAACATGGGGTACCCCAAAAAATTGATGAATCATCAATTACCAGGAATATTAATGGAAAATAACCATAAACATGTCAGGAATATTAATGGAAAATATGCCCACAATATGGATAAATATTAGAAGCTCAATCATTTTCCCCATCAAAATTACCATCACTTGGGGTATCTGAAAAAGTTTTACCCATGAAAATGGCATTTTTTCTGCTCCAGATACCATCGAGCGAAGCTCTCATTGTATGGAGCCATGTCCTGAGGGAAACAGTACGGTGGTACTGGAGTGGTTGCTATGCTTGGCGAATTTACCAACGATCATGGGGATATCATGGTCATTTTAATAGGGATTTGTTATGGGATGGTAAACCTGGCTTTTCAGACAAACTCATATTGCTATGGCATACATAATCAATGATGATATGTGGGTGTCCTAAGTCATCGGGGGCCCCAAGTTATCATCCATTTTTTTTTCTTTTGCCAAGGAAACTAATGGTGAACAGGGGTACCCCTGTTTTGGGAAACACCCAAATGGATGCAAATGGATTTTGATGGAAATTGCACCGTACTTTATGATGGGTGGGTACAACTAGAAACACTGCAAGCAGAAAAAACAAAGACACACATCATTCGCAAGAATGTTTGAATTTATATTACATCGCAACTAACTTTGAGATCCATTGCTTGCCCCACCCAATGCACCGAGAGTCTGTGAAGGGTACATTTCCAGCCTTCCAAATGGGTAGAACATAGTTCTTAAAGGCATCCATGGAAGTGTTGTCCAGCGGCGCTAGCATCTCCATCAACTTCTTGGGTCTTTGCAAGAAGTTTCTTCGCTTGATCTCGTTGCAGTACATCGTTGGAAAGGGCTTCACCGCCTTGGCGCTGAACCATGATTCGAGTGGTGTTTTTAGAGGTGAGAACGATGAAAACAACGTTGAAATCGCCGGTCACAAAAAGGGGGCAATCGAAATAGAGCTAAAGACTGGACTGAGATGACTGAGAAGCAGCTGGAGAATTGACAACTTTGATTTCCAAAGCAACCTGAGAAGAAAAGGATATAAATACCACCTGAAAAGTAGATAGCTCAAGCTCCCAAACCCCACTCGGATCTGCCACCACAGCGAATACTGTAATATATAAAAAATGGGAATGGCAGATTCTCTACTTTTCAGGTGGTGGTTAAACATGGTTAAACTGTCTACCCCCATTGGGTAAGCTTCAAAGAACGAAGCACTTTTTCAGCCTCTGTGAAGGGGCAGGGCGGTACTTTCCCCCATCTTTTCTCCGTCTCGTAGGGGTCGCTGGAGGTGTTCACTCCTCTCTGGTCAATGGCTAAGAGATCAAAATCTGAAATCACTGAATGCCTGGCGGCCGGTGGGGGGTCCAGTCCACCTCAAAATTGCGACTTGCGATCATTTTCCTCTTTGAGGATTGAAATTCGAAAGAAAAAACAATTATATATGCCATGGTGAAAGCATCGTATATGTATATATATATATATGTATACATCTATATATATATATACAGTATAATTATTATATATCTATATATGTGTGGTATTCTGTGGTATGATGACCCATCCCATCATGGAAATCCTTCTGAACACATTCCCAATGGATCGATGACCATCCCCCATTTTTTGTGCACTTTGCCCAAGATTTGACCATCGCACATACATCACATATACAATATCTGAAACCATCACCCAGGTGCTGGCCATCTATGTCGAAGTTCAGTTTGCCTCAACGGCGCATGGTGACCCACCCTTGTCTATTTAAATATTTTGAACGGTGCAGGTGAGGTCTTCCCCAGGGTCTATGTTTTCCTTGGACAAACGACCCAGATTGTGGTGGTTTCATGCTGGTTGTGGATCCTTTTTGGACTTGACGACCACACACAAGGATGTATGTTTTTCAAGTTGATTCTGAAAAAAATCCAAGCACATGGGTGATTCAATCCTCCGGTCTATTCATGAATCTCTTGTTGATTAGAAGTTATGTGTTGGTTCTGTCTGGATGTTTGTTGTACATTCAACATAGTACCCCCCTCTCTCATCATTGCGTTTTAGAAACCCACAGAACGGGTTCTTGGGTAGCAGGGCAGCATGTTCTCCCGTTTCTGGCAACAAGATGTAACAAGCACACGTTCACCTACCAGTCTCCAAGGCTGTCGCAGTTATCCCCGGATTCCCATAGTCGTGGCATGACTCATCCCCATCTGTCAACTGCTCCAGCAACTCGACCCATTGACTCTTTTACACCTACAATTTCATACCATTCAGTTTTCCATACCCAGCTTTCACCAGACATGCACGATTAACCCACTCGCCTGACCCATTCACCTACCTTTCACCAGTGCTTTCCCATCTCTCAGCAAGTCTATCGTCAAAATTCTGTCCATTCACCTGCCCTTCCCCACCAGTTTCCCATCTTGTCCCAAGGTAGGTCATAACATGCTATATGCTATAGTTATAATTCTTCAACCAATAATTCATCCCATCTGGATTTTCCAATATTTACATATATTTACCATGCATTTTTCCATCTGTCACCACGGTTTTTTTTCACCAAGCTGCTCATGTCCATGGCACACCTTCGGCCGCTCCCCGGCCCCCCGCAGTGCGCCAGCAGCGGCCCGTTCTTCGCCGGCTGCTGCAGCGCCGCCATGCCCCGCACCCGCAGACAGACGTAGGGCGGCAACTCGTAGTCCAACAGGGCCGGATCGTGAACCAGAGGCACCTCACCCGAAAAAATGGGGATTTAACCAATCGAAACAGGTAAAATCATAGGAATTTCACCAGAAACGTGGGGATTTATATATAACCTCTAGCAAAAATGAGGATTGAGAGTTGATGGTGAGCTAAGTTGGTGAATATAACCATTATTTCACTGTTGAGTTTGGTAAGTATAACTATATGTAGTTAATGGGTGTTATAAAACAACTTAGAACTGGGGTGGCCCACCTGTGGCAGCTGGAAAGTGTTGAAACATGGCTTAATGGCCCACGAAATAGTTGGTCCAAAAACAGGGGGACCAACCTAAACTGGCTGCTTTAATCAGGAAAATCAGTATCAACCATCAAGTCTGATCAAATTTGGGGTGTGCCCTCTTTCAAAACAAACCCAAACAAACCCAAACAAACCCAAATGAGGTTAGCCATCAAAATCGGGAGCGGATGGGTTGGACCACATTTTTTCCCAATTTCAGTGGAGCTGCCGCAATCAAACATCCCAAAAAAAAATAATGCGAAAACCATGGGGGAAAAAAAAACATCGAAGCAACAGCTGCCTCAATAACACTGGCTCAGATCATTTGCAGATTCATGGGATCAGGGGCCTTTTCAATACCACTGAGCATTGGAAACAATATGTCAACGAATGAAACATCTATACGGCAACCCGTAGAAAGATAAAATGTAAAATCCTATCAAAATATTGGTGATCGAAGTACTTCTCTGGGGGTCGATATATTCAAAATGTGGAAACAGCGCCAACAGTAAGGACCACTTATGGTGAGGACATACCCCTGTCATTTTTTTCTGACCCGCCTTCAACCAGCCGTTGTAAATGCTGATGTTCACCAAATCTGTCGTGGTATTCAGCGAAGTATTCACCCTTCTGTCCCAGATCAAGAGCTCTGGGTTGGGTTTGAGAAAGGACCACTCCTTTGACACCGCGGCCTGAGACGGCAAGGCAGTCAGGGGTGCCTAAAAAAGACAGCAGAAGTAGTGTTCAGTGCCCCCTTCTATGTTTAAATATTTTTATATATTGTTATATATGTGTATATACGTTTATATGTGTTTATATCTGTTTATCTGTTGTTATATATTTGTTTGTTTATATATGATATATATATAGTTTTATACATGTTGATCTTGTGTGTGGTATCATTTCTTTGCCACTCAAAGTTCAGAACCTCTTCCCGAGATCGATTTATCGCAACAAAGGCAGCTCAACTCACCAAAAGTGAATCTTTCCAAGTGGTGCGAACATATTTCAGTTTCAGATCAAGAACTCATCGCTTTAAAAGTCCAAGTTCTGAGCAAGACTTTCAAAATAATAACATTAATTCATTACACCCAATTTCAAGTGACCAATTCGACACAACCTATCGCCTAGTTTCTGATTGCTCCCTCTCTTGACATCCTGAGCAAAACTATTGTTTTGAGCTCCCTACTTGAGCTCCTTATCGCTGAAAAAATATATACCAACCAACCAACATCGCCAAATCATCCAAAGATAGTCTGAAAATGTGGTAAACTAAAATTTCATGCTTTATATTGCTTCATCATGTTCTCGACTAAAACAACCATTGGATCCATAGAATTCACCGGTCCATGACCTTTGGTAGCCATGCCCCATCCCGGAGGTGCCTTGACCCCACGAAGCTGCCGCAAGGAGAAATCCGACGTCTCGTCATCCTATGAAGAATGGTTGATCCGATTTTCAGAAGCAAACTTGGGATATTTTATGGGATATTAGTGGGATATGTTGATGGGATATTAATTGAAAATTTGATAGGAAATTTGATGGGATATCAAACACAAACCCTTCCCTTTTTCATGTTAAAAACCTCCCAAAAACCATGTTGTTTTTCGGGATGAAACCATTTTTTTGGGATTTTTTTCATGGGGGCATTTCATGTTGGGAGGATGGGATTCGATGACATACACTGCAGTAGACTGACATGTGGAACATATTTTCAAAATGGGGTGAGCTAGGGTGCAAATGGGGGATCTTCAATGTCTTCAGTTTCCGTTTCCTTGGGGTCCAATGAAACTTCCCCTATGATGCTTTGTCTGTTCAAGTCCTTCCGATAAGGAAAGGGGGGAAAAAAATGATACGTGTGGCCTCCAGAAAAGAACACCCAACACCCAAAATTGGCCCCAGAAAACCAATCTGCCAACGCTCTGCGCCAAGATTCAAAAGTCGCACCGGAAGTCACCGGACATTCAAGGTCGCCATCCTACCGGGGCACCATCTGTCAGTGTGAGGCCCAAAATCCCAATGAAACTGGCTCTTAGTAAAGACTCCCTTGGGGACGTGAAACAAACGGAACTCTGAACTTCACCAAGCCTTGCAGACCTGGCTAAGGGCCACCGACACAAGCGCTGCCAAGAGAATCATGGCACTGGTTGTGCCAGCAAAAGGTGTGCTTCTACGTGTCGCTGCCGGTAGTTCTGCCGGTGTTGTGGCGGTGTTGTGGTTGCTGCGGCATCTAAAAGTGGTGGATGGGTGCTGGGGCTGCGATGTTTGTTGGTTTCGTGGGTGGTGGATCTTGCGGAAGGTGCAGTGGTATGTACTAGTATCTTTGGGGAAAAAGGGCTGCAGAGACTCGATCAAAGTACCATATCACCCTGAACAATCAAAAGAAATGGAAATGACAAAGAGAAGATCATGGATGTCCAATGTCCTAGGTTGCTTGATATCTTCATTATCCCTTGTTGGATCCATCTCTGGAAACAAACAAAACACAAGCCTCAAGTGGATGTCGATGCATCCAAAGAGGCCCTTCACATCCGACCACACCATGAAGATGTGATGTCTAGGAAAACATCCCAAAACCACCAGTGTGGTGTTCTCCCTTTCCATAACATGATCTGGTTGGTGGTTTCAACCCCTTTGAAAAATATGAGTCAGTTGGGATGATGACATTCTGCAGCAACTGAAACCTGTGCCACCGCTCACTGTCAGGTCATGGAAGCAGATGGTCGCTTCACCGCGACGTGATGGCTCAGGGGCCCCTTGTTTAGGCGCCACATGTGCCATGCAGGCTGCAGCTTAGACCTTGGTGGTCTTGGAAAAATCCCAGCGCGCTGTGCGCTTTGTGCCTTCATCCATCCTACATCATTTCCTTCGTCTATTGCCTCTTGTTTGAATATCGGTTGGTGGATTGGGTGTGAGCCCAGCTGTTTAACCCCTGCGCTGCCCGCTACATTGGTAGCGGAGCAGCAAGCTCCTGGACCTTTGGCATTGACTTTGAGGCCACCACCAAAGGTGATTTGCGCCTTGCAATCAGTGCTTGAGTCTTTGACTGGCAGGTCTACCTGATTGGATACTACATCCAGTTCTCCTTGGACCTTTTTGCCGAGACCTTTGGCATCAGTTGCCTTTTTGTGCTGTCAGGTGATACGACCTGATCCTTTGCTGGCCATTTTGGCCTCCTCTGAAGCTTCGTCATGTCTTCAGAGAAAGATCAACAGAATATCCCATCATGGGATGGCAGTGCTCGAACTTGGCGCCGATTTACAAGAGAGGTTTGCTGGTATGTTCGTGGAACCCCAGTTGAGAAAAGGCGCTACTGTGCCACCAAGCTTGTTGGGAAACTACGTGGGCCTGCGAGGTTGCTAGCTATGAGCTGGACCACCATGGAGTTCGACCACACCAATGGTGTCAAGGAATTGTTGCAGAGGCTGGCAAACAGCCCCTTGGTTCGTCAAACTCTACCGAATGCTGCAGCAACATGTCAGCAATACTTCAACTTCAGAAGGGACTACAACGAGCCAATGAACAACTTTCTTGTTCGTGAGGCACTTGGGTACTCAGAGTTTGTGGAAGCCCTCCTTCTCCTGTATGAGGACAAGAATGGAGTGAAGCAAAGTGAGAAGAACTTCGACCTCCCGGACGAAACGCCCTATGAGGAGCGATCTTGGTATGGATGGTATCCTGAAGATGCTGAAGAACCAGAGCCCGATGTACCTGTTACATCGCCTGCTGCTGCTGCAACGGCCGCTACGGCCACAGCTCCTGACTTTGGAGATGGCTCTATGGGAGCGACATCGCCGCAACGACGACCTGGTGGATCACCAAGCTACAGATCGGTTGGTGTTCCAAGCACCGCTGCTGCTGCTCAACCTCAACAAGGTCGAGATGCGATTGATGAATTCTCCTTGGCCGACAGCTTTGTGCTTGGAGTACTACGTGGCTTCAGGCTCTTGCAGTCAGCTGGATTGTCAGCTGATGAGAAAAGAGACATTTTGTCTGCCACCAAAGGCAGCCTGGAGTTCACCGTGATCACTCAGGCCTTGCAGACTCTATGGGATGAACAATTTCTTGGACGCTCTGGTGGAACTATGTCTTCGAGGAGCTCTATGAGCGGCTATTTTCAGGACACCTTCAACGCCTTTGAGGAGCCCTATGAACCTTGGTGGAACGATGGATGGGATGAAAACTATTGGGCGGAAGCTGATTACTGGCCTGATGAAGAATGGGATCAATACTGGGGAGATGCACAACATGTACAACATGACCAACTTCCTGCCGAAGAACCTCCTGCAGAAGATCCTCAACTACAAGATGCTATGAAGGTAGAACGTGAAGCTGAAAGCTTGGCCATGCAAGCTCAGCGCTCATGGGCAGAAGCTCAAGGGCCACTGCAGCTCTTCGTCGAGATCGTGGTTTCGGTCAACAAAGCAGTTCTGGTGATGTCAAATGTTTCATTTGCAATGGCAACCACTTTGCCAGGAATTGTCCTGACCGAATGCATCCCTCCGCCAAGTCCAAAGGCAAGGGCAAGTTCAACTATGCAGCTGAGTGGGAGAATTCCGAGCTCTTCTACATGAAGGGAAAAGGTAAGAAAGGCAAAGGGAAAGGCAAGTTTTCCAATCACATGTTGGATTCCAATGCAATGTGGAAAGGTAAGGGGAAATCCAAAAGTTCTCCAACACGTCCAGCAGTCAATGCATACATGACGGAATCACTGTTTGGTTTGGAACTTCGCTCTGAACCCTTTGAAGCGCAGTCCACCGATGCCACCAACATGCAGCCCAGTCTAGGTCTTTTAGATTGCGGAGCCACCGCAAGTGCCGGGCCAGAGACCTCTGTGCAGAAGCTAATCAGCTCTGTGTTGGCCCAGGACAAAGGAGCCACCGTGACCATCGCGAAGTATATGCGGCCTTACTTCCGGTTTGGGAATGGATGTTGGGGGCAAGCCAATTTCCGTGTTTCAATATCATCAAGTGTTTCTGGAGTTGAAAGAACCTTTCATATGTATTGCCTGCCGGACCCCAAGAATGGTGATGTCAACAATTTGGTGCCTGTTTTACTTGGTATGGACCACCTATCTGGAAAAGATGCTCCCGAAAGTGCTCTTACAATTGATTTTTCGACTGGTTTGGCTGTGGAATCTATGAACCCCCAACCTGTTGTACATCAACTACAATCCAACAAAAAGGGTCACTATGTTCGGGACATTGTCAAATACCTCACTATGGGTTTTTCCAACCATGAAGGGTCTCCAACAATCCATGTGCTTGAGGGTGCGATCCAGTCAGCTGAGTTGCAAACACTTGAATTTCATCCAGTTCAATACTATGACATGTCCATGCAAGACAAGGTTTTTGATGAGCAGGTTTTGGAAAGGTCACGACGGAATCTTTTGGCAATTCATGCACAACTTCATGGTCTTTCATTTTCATCCTCTATGTCATCAGCTGCTTCGGCTTCAATGTGTCCTAGCGACAGAACGACTCCCAATTCGAAGTTGCCTGCTTCCTGTGCGCGTGATGGCTCAGGAACAACCTCCAGTACAAGAACGGGGCAACATCTTGGAGCGCATCAAAGCAGCGACTCCAAAGACCAAAGATGTGCGACCCTTGGATCCCAGTCGTGCGATGGGCATGGACGAGAGAGATCCGCGGGTGGAACAAGCTCAATGGCCTTGCTTCGGACACCATGTCCCAGCGAAGGCACACAGCAATGCACACGGGCAGTGGACTCAATGCTCAGTGTGCAACCTGCGTCTCAACTATGTGCCGAAGGTGGGCAGTCACAGCGGCAGTACGAAGGTGGAAAACAGGGCAATGGTCGTCAGAATGCTGACCGAACTTCAGCCTTTGATGCGTGGAGCAAAGCCCACGGCAGCAATCTGCCTGGCCATGCAGAAGAAGATCGATGCCGAGGAAACCTTGACCCACATGATCGACAAGGAGTTCATGGCGCAGAACCCAATGGGATACACTGTGGGAGGCCGTCCAAAGGCCAAAGCTTTTCCGACGAGGGCATCAACAACTGTGGAGCCAGTGCAGACTCCAAGATCGACGGCAGAAACCAACTGGGATGTGATTCCGGGATCACCTCCTCCTCTCAACGACTTGGAGAACCACCTCACTGCCGAGGAGAAGAATCAGCTTGCAGCTCATGATCGAGCGTCGCCAAGCAGCTGCGGCATCAACACCTGTGCCGGAGCCCGTGAACCTGACTGCGGCCTACGAGGCCGACATGGCGTGAAGACTGGCATTGACGAGACCTATGTCCCTGCGGAGTCCTTCAAGACCGACAACTTCAAGGTTTCAAAGGAGCTCTACGGCAAGTTGCAACCCTTGACCAACAATGTGGCCACCAAGGTGATGATGTTCGCATCAACTATGATTGCAGCGGCAACTGCAACGATGTTGGACTTTACTCTTGATGGCCGAGATGGACTTTGGGAAATAGCATGCGCCCCACACTCTTGGTTGAGCCAAGCTGCCGAGCAACATGGCTTGCAACCTCGGCGCATCAACCTGCAGAGCGGTTTTGATCTGCATCAACCAAAAACTTGGGAGCGGCTTGATGAGCTTCGACGTCAGCGTCGTCCAAAGCGTTTGTGGTGGAGCCTTCCGTGCACACATTGGTGCCCATGGTCTTCTCTCAACTACTCCACACCTGAGCAGAAGGAGTTGCTTGAGTCATACCGCAGAAAAGACCGAAAGCTTCTTTGGCGTGCATATGGTTTCATCAAAAGAGCGATTGAGGATGACCCCGAGATCACAGTGTTTTGGGAATGGCCTCATCCTTGTTTTGGATGGAACCAAGAACCTATGCTGGCGATTGAACGCCTTCTTCAACAACATGGTCATGAATGGCTGGACTGTCGCATTGATGGCTGTCGCTATCATATGCGCGATGCACATGGTGATTTTCTCAAAAAGAAGTGGAAGATCAAAACAACTGATGAACTTTTTCACAGTCAGTTTCGTGCAAAGGTGTGTGTTGGCTCTCACTGTCATGGACGAATAGAAGGTCAAGAAACTGCCAAATCGGCATACTACCCATGGCAAATGGTTCAGTCGATAGCCCGTTTTTGGGCCAAGCAAGAGGTCTCCAATCAGCAACTTCGGCGCATGGACTATAACGACGTTGCTGAGATTGACTTCCCCGATGGAGATCTATGTCCTGCTGATGTTGTCATTGACCTTGACGACGATGCTGCTGAACCACCACAACCGAGCTCTTCTACACCTTCACCAACTGATGCTGAGAAGGAACGATGGAAGGTGAAACTTCTGCAGTTTCACAAAGCTGCTGGTCACTGTTCTGGCCGAAACCTTGCCAGGATTGTGCGTGATGCCAAGATGGAACCTTGGAAGGTGAAAATGGCAATGGACTTTAAATGCCCCACCTGCGATGGACTTCGACCAGGTGGCATGTCAAGTGGCAACATTCCTCCTGCTGCCACTCACGCACAGTTTGGACCTTGGGAAGCTGTTGGACTTGATGTGGCTGAATGGTATGTACCCATGCGGTCCACCAAGCAGAAGTTCCTCCTCATCATCGACATGTGCACACGACTGCGTGCAGTTTGTCCTTTGTTTGACTCCTATGACATCACGGTCATGAAGACTGAGAATGCCGAGCAGGTCATTGAGGGTCTCTCCAGAAGTTGGCTGGCTGTTTATCCAAAGCCTCACATTGTCGTTGCCGACAATGCCAAGTCCTTTACCTCAGTGCGTTTTGGCGAATTTTGCCGTGAAGCTGGAATGGAATTGAGCTTCCCGGCTGAAAAAGAAGCCTGGGCGCATGGTTTGGTTGAGCATGCCATCAAGGACTTGAAGTTCACGGCCAGTGCAATTCAGACAGATGCACCTGAACAAGATCCTCACATATCCCTGATCTTGGCAGCCTCAGCTCTCAACTCTACTGAGTATGTCTCTGGCTTCTCAAGCCATCAATGGGCATTTGGCAGAGACTACATGATTTCAGATGAGGACAGGCGCAATTTGGCGCAACTTGGTGACCGAGCCACTTTTTCTCACCTTGTTTTGGCTCGACAACGTGCTGAAGAAGTTGCCACCAAGACCCGTGCAAATCGAGTTTTGGGCCGTCTTGCAAACAGCAAGGCACGGCAGCCCCTGCGCAACTATGATGTTGGCGCTCTTGTGAAGATTTGGCGTCGTGTTCTTCCACAAGAAGTTCACACTGGACCTCGAGGAGGATTCAAAAAGGCCTCTCGACCTGGATGGGTCGGACCTGGCCGAGTCATCTTCACAGAACTTCTTCCTCATCAAGATTTGGACGATGAGCGTCGTCACATCGTTTGGGTTTTAATTGGCGGCAAACTTCTACGTTGCTCAGCTCACTCTGTCAGACCGGTCACACCGACAGAGAAGTTGCACTACGAGCTCAACAAGCGTGAGGATGTCACCAAGTGGAAGACTTTGACCGACATCATCCCTGAGAGAGAGTTCACCGATATCTCTGATGAGATACCAACACGTGATCAACTTGAAGAACCTCTCCTACCACCTCTACCTGATGGAACTACAGTTGTTCCTGGTCAACGAGTTTATGGCAAGAAATCTGTACCACCTGAGGATTGGAGGCAGATCCATCGATCTACGCCCCTTGGACTTCGTGGGCAGAGCTCTTCGACTTATGGTCCTGGACTTGACCGAGCCCCTGGATTTTTGGCTCCGAGCTCACCTCCACCTCAGAATTCTGGCCCTTCTTCGTCATCGAGGCCTGTTGCCTCAGCTCCGCGACCAGGTGCTGCAATTGACTTGGATGAGGATGATGCGGTGAATGACTATGGTTTTGATGATGGTGCTCGAGATGCTCCTCCTGTACCTCATCCAGATGAGACGGAAGCCAAACGTCTCAAAGCCACAACCTATGACTTGAAATGGGTTGAGCAACTTCAAGCCGATGCCAACATTGAGGCCAATGAGATGAACATCTTTTCAGCTCTTCAACAATGTGATGATGACGTCATCGAGATTTGCTTTGACCTCGAGCTCAACACCACTCGACAGCGAAAAGCCTTGGAAAGGCATCCTGTTTTGTTCCTCACCAAAAAGCTCAATGGAGCTGAAGTGAACATCCACCGCCTCACTGACTACGAGAAGTCGCTGTTCGAGCGTGCCAAGACCAAGGAGGTGACGTCATTCCTCAAGAATGAAGCTGTTCGCAAATGCCTCAATGATGGTGAAGTTCGACGTGCCTATGATTCCAACCGAATCATCAAGGCGCGATGGGTTTTGACATGGAAAAGTACACCCCCTGATGAACTTGAAGAAGCTCAACATGAAGCCCAACATGATCCTTCAACAGTCCTCACAAAAGATGGCAGCCGCAAAGCAAAGGCACGAATTGTGCTTCTTGGTTTTCAACACCCCAGTCTTTTAGACAGATCCTTCAAGACTTCAGCACCAGTCCAATCTATGATTGGTCGCAACCTCATCTACCTCCTCTCCGTGCAAGAGCAGTGGGAGATTCATGGCTTGGATCTTGCGACAGCATTTTTGCAGACGCAACCCACTGAGGCAGATGCTGAGATTTGGACTACTGGTGTTGCTGAACTTCGAGCTGCTTTGGGCATCCTGAAGGTGGATTGATGAGGGTGTTGCGCAACATCTATGGGTCAACAACAGCCCCCAGGGGACTTTGGTTGGATCTCCACAAAACTTTGGTTTCTTTGGGCGCTACGCCTATTTTGGGCGAAAGATGTTTATGGGCCTGGTTTTCCAAGACTGAGCTTGATGCCACCGGCCGTTTTCCTCGCCTACTTGGTGTGATGGGTGGCCATGTGGATGATTTCCACTGTTGCGGCAACTTTCAGTCTGAGGAGTGGCAGAAGATCTACAACCAGATCCTTTCAGCCTACAAATGGGGCACAGCAAAACGTGGCAACTACCGCCATGCTGGCACTGACCTTAAGACAGTGTTCGACAAGGCCTCCAACAAGTTCAAGCTGGTGATTGACCAAGATGCCTATGTCGAGTCAGTGGCAGATGTTGCCATACCTCCTGAACGACTTCACCAAAATGGCCCTCTTCAGAAGCAAGAGACTGCAGCTTGTCGCACAGCTCTTGGAGCACTCCAATGGCTGGCCATCCAGACACAGCCACAGTTGTGTGCGAGATGCAATTTGCTTTTGACCGAGGTTGTCACCAACGGTACTTTGGAGACAGCGCGGGAGATACAGCAGATGATTGCCGAAGTGCGCTCAGAGCCTTTCAGTTTGGAATTTTTCAAGCTCCCCAAGGCGACCAATTGGAATGACGTGGTTTTTATTTCAATGGGTGATCAGTCTCACTCCAACAGACCTCAAGGCGACTCAACTGGTGGACTTTTAACCTTAGCTGCTGGACCAGATGCCATTTCAGGCAAGGTCACTCCAATGACTTTGATTTCATGGCGTACGTGGAAGCTGAAGAGAAAAGCCATTGGCAGCAATGATGCTGAGGTGCAGTCAATCCTCGAGGCCGAGGACCAGAACTTTCGAGTTCGCATGCTATGGAGCGAGCTACATGGAGCTGGTTTCCAACGACCTGATCGACGTGCCGATCTAGTAGCTTCAGCTGAAGATCAAGCTTGCCTTGTCACCGGAATCCTTTGCACAGATTCCCGAGGTGGCTACGATGCCGTGGAGGTGAATGAATCACCGCTTCTTGGCCTCTCCAACATGAGAGCGGCATTGCAAGCGTTCCAGCTCAGAGACAATTTGAAGAGAGTTGGATGTGAACTTCGATGGCTGGCTTCTGACTATGATCTCGCCGACGCCTTCACCAAAAAGCGTGGCGATAGCAGAATTGGACTTTTGAAGTATCTGCGAAGCCGTTGCTGGAGCATAGCATATGATCCAAACTTCACTGCTGCGAAACGCAACAAGAAAGTTGGCAGAACTGCAATTCAGAAAGTAGATGATGCTTTGGGTGATTTTTCGCCGCCTTTGTCATCACATGGTGCTTTTGAAGATTTTTCTGAACATGCGTTTGCAATCATTGCTCGTGAGCTTCAGCTACACGATCTTCAGCAAGATCTCGCAATCAATGCTGGATCACTTCATGTTCATGCAATCACTGCTGGCTCTCAAACAGGTCAAATTCGAACGCCTTGTTTTGGCACCCTGAGCCCATGTGAAGATATGTGTACAGCTGCCCATGACCTGAAGCCTTTTTGTACTGGTGCAGCAACTGAAACCTGTGCCACCGCTCACTGTCAGGTCATGGAAGCAGATGGTCGCTTCACCGCGACGTGATGGCTCAGGGGCCCCTTGTTTAGGCGCCACATGTGCCATGCAGGCTGCAGCTTAGACCTTGGTGGTCTTGGAAAAATCCCAGCGCGCTGTGCGCTTTGTGCCTTCATCCATCCTACATCATTTCCTTCGTCTATTGCCTCTTGTTTGAATATCGGTTGGTGGATTGGGTGTGAGCCCAGCTGTTTAACCCCTGCGCTGCCCGCTACACATTCCCAATATATGGAAAAATAACAAATGATCCAAACCACCAACCAGTGATGCATTCGCACTCCAGAATACCTTGGCCACACTCTTGAGACCTTGAGCTTCCGAACGAGCGATACACCCAAATGTCTGCACCTCGGCAATATATCCAGAAAGACGCTCAGCTGCAAAGGTCCATTCTCTGGACCTTAAAGCTTCCATTCTCTTCATCGATCTCAATTGTAGTCCTTCTTTTCTGGGAATTTCTGATGCTTCAGCGAATCCCACACCAAGCATCCCCCGATGCAACGCTGCAACAAAATTACAATATGGGATGGGCGTGATCGAGGGTCCTAAGGCTCCTAAGGTTCATCTCAGATGGGAAAGGGCGAGGTCTCCTGCACTTCAGGTCTGGAGATAAGCAACCAATGGTTGATGTTGGGCACATCGTGGCTCCTCGTGATGTTCAAGCTATATACTTCAAGATTCCTGGGCCCATCCCGCCCATATCCATCCTAAAGGTTCATAGAATAGCTGCTTTGGAACAGGACCTTCCTAATCTTCCTATTAGTGACATTGCCATTTTGGATGTTTTTTTACGAGCCAGCCCCCACACCCCCAATCCCATTCTTTTTTGTTGACCGTGACGCGCTGGCTTCGGGCGATTCTTTCGCCAAAGACCAGCTGGTGCTCTCTATGTGGGCGCCGTCAACGTTGGACCGCGCCCAAGTTGCGGGAGAGATCTGTGCCAGTCCAAGGGTGGTACAGCCCCTGGGGGTTGCCTAGATTCATCTGGGGTTTCCAAAAAACTGGGAATACTCCCAATGGATCCAAATGGTTGTTCCAATCGGGGAAAGAATCACAAACCACCAAAAAGAATCGAAGTACCCCATTTTCAGACAAACCCATTTCTGTCTGACAGAATTTCCGGATTTTGACCTGAGCAATGGTTCAATCTTTGCACTAGCAACCATTTAGGGCACTGGAGTGATGTAGAGGGTCCCTCCCATTTTTGGTTGTATGCACTTCAGGAGGTATCAAGGGCGAGGCATTCGGTCGCAGAATGATACACATTGAATAGCCCTGGCAGCTTATACCCAGAGTTAGTCGAGGATTTTCTTTCACGTTTTGCACTAATGTATCATACTGGAGCCATCTAAACCTTCGGGTATCCCGTCTTTTTGGTTGGTTCCGTAGAGTATCCCTAGTTGGTTTTACCCTGCTTTCTCCAGATATTCCTTGAAGCCTCCAATGTCCTATTTGCCTGATTCGTCTTTCCAATTTTCACTCGCTGGTTCTCCCCAGCTGCTTGTCCTGAATGTTTCTTATGTTATCAAGAAATCCACCAGCTGGCTATACCCAATTGCAATTACATATTCATGTTTCAAATAGTCAAATTGGTTGGTTGGGATACTTAGCCAACTGGTTATCCCTATGTTCTTTCGAACGATAGATGAGTATCCCCCAATCTCATCAAATAGTTCCATTTAGCTATATGAATGAGGATTGATATCCTCACTATGAAACAAATAATAACCGTTAATCATAGTATCCCCAATTAAATCATTAATCGACAATAATCCCATCCCCCTGAACTTTAAACACCCCCATGAAATTTTGTGGTCCCGATGTGGAAATTCCATGAAATTCCTTACATCCACCATGGTTTCCAGGTGGTGTTTAATATTAGGGGCAAGGTAATTTAATGGGAGCTCGGACTGGCGTCACCGCACCGGCACACTGGGCGGGCTCGGGCGTGGTGAACCAGGGCGGTTTAGGGCCTCCGAGTCACCGAAAAAGCGTCAGTGGTGGAAGCCTATTAAACTGACATTCATTGCTATTAAAAATGTCATTGATTTCTTAATGGATATACATTCGGTCATAATGCATATTTATGAATCCTTAATAATATTAGAATATATTAGAGGAGTTACCATCCAAAAAAAATACTAACGCTATTGATGAATTAGATGGGTTACCCTCAAAAATGTGCTACTAAACTGCAACCTCCCTTTTTTGTGAACTTGCGGTATTAATCGTTTGTTACACACTGCTGACATCAACCATCTCTGGAAAGTGTGCGGAAAGCTTTTTTTTAGTGCTGGATCCATTCATGCAATTTATCAGAAGTCCCAAAGTTTGGGTATCGTTTTAAACTCGGGGATTGGAGTATGACCAACAAAAGTGGGGAAAATATGGGAAAATCACAAATCAGACTGGGGAATCAACCAACTGCAATGGGTATGCTGAGTGTGCACGCTGAGAATTTTGGGTGCTTAGTTTATCGCATTTTACAACCAGGAGCAAAAACATGATATATAACAATGAGAGTTATATATATATATATTAAAAAAACAAACTTGACTTACTTAGCATTGTTCAAAGATACAAAAGTGAATGAAGGCAGGAGGTACGCACATGGACAACATGGAGTGCCAACTGGCAAAGACATCTATCTGACTGACTAAGGCAGTAACTGTTCTGTTCCACATGATTGCCGGAAAGATATCCACCAGCTTATGTTCCTATTGACCACCCTCCGACTTTGACCGCCTCAAACACACCTTTCCTCGCTTTGCGAACCAAAGGATGAGTGTTGCAGCTCGATGTCTTCTGCACTTAAAGGATCAGAGCACTTATTCAGTGGTAAATAACCCTGTTTGCAAAGTCCCCAAGAGCGTTGTCCCATTTACAGCTGGACTGCAACATATCGAAAATCACCATACTTACTACCAGTATTACCACTTCAAAATTGTGGTACCCAAGGTTGGCACCAAAAGCCAGGACCAAAATCTGTGAGGACCAGGGCCTGCCCAGTTCCACCGTATACTACCCCCTTGGGAGGAGATCCCCACCTGCTTTCGACTTCTCCTGAGGAAGAGGTACCCCAAGGTCTTCCAAAATGGATGGCTACAATCTGCAGGGCCTGTATGGTACGCATCAAGCTGCCAAATCCCATCACATCATGTCACATCAGTGTTCTTTTTTCCCATGGTAGAAACCATTGAAGATTGCCATTTGATGAAAACAGATCTCCCAGTTTTTTGGGACCAACCGACCAACTAAAAACCGTTTGAAAGCCAAGGCCTGCGAGGCACACCCAGTGGAGCGGAGTAAGGCCTGGTGAGTTGGATGAAGATCATCTCCGGGGAACAGCTGAACAAATTGAACAACAAAAAAATGGATGAACAGTCCAAAAGATAAACATCACATAGCCATACATAGTCAATAGTTGTTCCGAACTGAAAGACTGAACGCGTCGTTAAAAAAAATTAAAAAATCCGATGACCATTCAGAAGACTGGGAAAGATCTTGGATCAATTCAGGGGACACCAGGAAATGATTTCAAGATGGGTGGTACCTGACCACAGTCTTGGCCGATGGTGAAAGATATGGGACCAGCTGTTGGTGTCTACCTATGGCCTTGGCTGAAGACTGGAGGACTGGCTGCTGCGAAGCTGTATGGGTGAAGATATTGACATGGAGGCTGAATTTGTATCCACCCTGTGTTCCCTCCAGCATCAAACAAGCGGAGGCTGTCTCTTGTGCCCACATGATGGTTGGCTGTTCACCCCGTCTTATTCGGCTGCCCTCCCATTCTTTTGGTTGGTTGCTTCATGTTCTTTCATGATGTGCCTTGATTTCGCCACTATTGTTGATGTCATTCCCATGTTCCCAAATTTACTATGTCCGCCATTGTTCCACCAATATGTGTATATATATATATATTGATATGATATATATATATATACATAGAGAGAGAGATCATGAACATAGATACGGAAAAATTAAAAAAAAGCTGTGTGCAGATGATTTTGGGAAAACATATGGGTTTTACATGGTTTTACTAAGATTCCAGTTCTTCCCAGTGTATCCATCATTTTACCCCACACCTAGTTACATGGCTATCCGATTGTCGCGCCTTGTGGGCCTGGACAATCTGGAGGTACAGACTGACGGCACCCCGGTACGCGTCACCTCGCAGATCCACCGGAGAAATCCACCTTGGGAAATTCCTTGGGAACTCGGGTGTTGTTTATGGTGTAAACATGGATCAAATACAAGATTCATCAAGATGAAAAAATTGGGGCAGGGGTGACACTGTGAGCTCAAATTCAGCCAGCTTGTCGTCCAAGCGGGATCATTAAAAAAACGAGGAAACCACTAGTTGTTTCGAGGGGTCTCCCATTTCGAACCACCAAAAAAAACATCAGAAATTGAGGCATATACGTGGCATATACCCAAAAGAAAAAAAATATCACAGTCATCATCCGCAGTTTTTGGAGAAACCGACTTCATCGAGATAAAGATCCAAGGAGGTCTCCAACTCACATGACTCACCATGGCAATGGGTTTCCACACCCATTTTCAGTGTGCTAAATCCTGGCGATTGACCAAGTTTTGGGATACTGTCCAAACCCCAGCCTTGGAGTTTGTCTGCCTCCACGCGTCTCGAGGGCAATGCGGACTTGCAAGACCTTCAAGATGCAAACTGAAACTGCACAACTTCGGGCTGCCAACACCCCTGCTGTACATGTTTCATGGCAAAAACACTGGGGAAAAGCCATGGTTTCCTACAACAAGGGTCCAAGTACGGCTACTGCCGCCTGACAAAGCGTCGAGAAGCTCCTTGGTGGGAGACAAGTATCGCCTCACTGCGGCTGCGGAGGTCAACTGTTCATCTGTTAACTTCTGGGGAAGGTCCTATGTCCATTGGTTGAATTCATGTTTTGGAAAATTGGAAATGCCTCAAGCAAAATGATGACTTAACCAGCAAAAAATAGGATTGACTCGGTGATTTTACCAGGAAATATGTGGACTGGACCAGAATTATATAGGATTTACCTGTTATCCCTTGGACACTCTCTGCTATTGATATTTAGTATCAACCATTGTCAACCATTCTTAGCATGAAATCAACCAGTATTGACGCTGTCATCCCACTAACCATCACTTTCCCATTTGTGCCCATGTTTCTCTGAAAATTCTGGATTTAAAACCAAAATCCAATGTATCATACTGTGGATGGTTGCAAAATCCTACACCACCTTGGTTGAAACCCTATACAGTAAATAAGAACATCAACTGGGATAAACCTTCCATCGACTGGTGCAGGATCTCCATCCACCATAGGATTTCATCATCAAAAACCCACGGAATCCATGGATTTTTGGGGGATTCATCCGACTCATCCCGAGGCGCCCAAAGCTTTGCAGCGGCTCCACTTTGGTGCTCCCCGTGGGCATCCAGGGACGGAGGCATCCGGCTGCGGTGGCAGGGCGCACCGCCGCGCCTCGGGAGTCTCCCATTGAAACCTCGATTTATAGGGGATTTCTCGTTGCCTTTGATTACCTGAGGTTATCTTACTGAAAATGATTAAGCTATGGATTAAGCTATGGATTTGATAGCGAAAGTGATGATATGGTGATTAACCTGTGGATTTAAGAGTGTTCCCATAACTGTCAGACCTTGTCTGAAAAGTATGGGAAAATCCGTAACTCCACTGGTGCATGATCATTCTCATCAAATTGCAATTTTGGGCTGGTGTGCCCCATTTTCCGACACACCGAAAAACACAACCATATGGGATCATCCGATAGAAATCATATGATAAAATACAAAAGGAATCCTATGATGTTCATTGTTTGAAAGGATTGAAATCTAAGATACTGTCAAAGGGATCATATGGATGTGACATCAGATTTTGAGTTATTCATTTGGTTGCTAGTGATTGTATATGGGCCACGGTCAATATTTGGGAATATTTGGGATATAGCTCCAAGTCATCAATTTTTGAAGGTGTATTATCGGTTTTCAGGTTTTGGTACAAAGCAAATGTTATCGTTTTTTGAAGAGTGTATTATCGTTTTCCAAGCCCCAGGTCAATTTCCAAAAAATAAAGATGTCTCGAATACTACTCTCCATTAACCTAAATTTTGGCTGTAGCTCATATGCCATACATGCCAGCTTACTCTACGAGCCGTTGGTGATGGGTAACCAGCAGAAATTAGAATAACGCGGATATATGGCCCAAAGAAAACAACTCCATGATAATTCTTTGGCTGGCTTCCCAAGAACAAGCTTCAATTTCCAAAGTTTCTGTAGTAGTGGGTGAGGCATATCCAATTAGGGCATAACCAAAACGAATTCGTGCCAGATATGTGTGACCTCGCACTCTGCCACAAAATTCTGTGCCATGGCTGAAGCAAGAAATAGTGTTGCTGCGACTGCGAGGAATTGAAGTGTGGGTTAAAGTGTGACTGCTTTTGAAAAAATAAATGGACTTCCACAGGGTTCACCTGCCCCAACGTTGGCAACGAGCATCCTATTCCCTGCTCAAGTGGCACATCTCTTGGAAAACGATCAACGATCAACGATGGTTCCCGTTTGAACATGATGCCTCATAGAATCTACCAGGTACCTTTAAAAAACCCCTGTGATAACCAATCAACCATCATTTCTCAATGATATCCCCATATCATCCCATATGTGTGATTGGCTATGATTGTTAAGACCCCTATAAATGGTTGTTAAATTACACTTCCTAATTCTTGATCAATCTGATGAAGGGCACCCAGCACCCAGCAACCCCCCTTTGCGCTGCGCACAGAGCGGTTTCGCCGGCATGGGCGCGGGTGCACGCTCCGTTGCCCGGGAAACTGGCCGTAGGAGTCAGTAGAAGGTGATTCCAACCAACTCAGGGGTCACTGAAAAAACATATTGGTTGATACTGTGGATGGAAGAGATCCTGCACCAGTTCATAGGTGGTTTATCCATGTTTATATCATTAGTTTTAGGGTTTCAACCATCCAAGGCGGTGCAGGATTTCTTCCATCCACAGGATCCTAATCTTTGGTGGTTAACATCCCCATTCTTATTAGCTACAGTAATATCCCCATCTCTATTGTGTTGGCAATAGAGCTACTCAGCCACTCTGGTAATGAGGTCAAGGTGGCAAGTTTCCCATTGACTCGCATTTCAAACAGTTCATCAAGCATCTACATTGAATATGTATGAATCTGAATCTGTATCTATACTATATCAATATATATATATATATAAGATGTAATGTGGTAAACGCAATAGAATAAACCATCCCCAAGTCATCACCATCAATAAATGGCTGGGATTTCAACCATCCCTACATGGTTTTATCATCGGCACCTGGGCGCGAGACCCATTTCGGCTCCCGTGGCTCCTCGGGCAACCTGGCAATCCAGGATGCTAATATCTTTTTAAAGGAAATTATAGGCCTATAAGATTAGATAGGATTATATAGGATTATATAGGAGTATATATATATATATACATATATGTATATCATTATCGGATTATACAATAGGATTGCATAGGATTGTATAGGACTTTGTAGGTGTTGCAATATGATACCCATTTACCCAACTTCACTGCTATGCATATATAACCTACAGAGCTGCTAAGCAATGTTAGCGACCAACAAGAAAAGCTGCATGGCCAAAAGTGACACCTTACCCATCGCTTCCAATGGACATGTGAACAGGTAGCAGGCTTCCCATCCCAAAAAACACCCAAGTACATCCCAAGATGGGCAAGATCCGACATGCACCATGTAAACGGTATTTGATGTATCCCCAAATACTTAAAGAACGAGTTAGAAGTATTGTCATGTTCTTGTGAAAAAATCAAGATCGCCAGCCAAAACGTTGGATACCCGCTCTCACATGGTCAGCAAGGAAGGTAGAGGAAAAAAAACATCGAAATTTGTGTAGTAGAGATTCACTCTTCTACCTTTTATGGTGATTACTACAATGGTCAGCAATGGATCTCCGACATGCACACCTTCTGGGCGAAGCACTGGGCATAGCACCTGGTCCATGGCAGTGGAAGGTGGATCTTCGGATCTTCATGGGAATATGGCCCTTTGGCATCCTAAATATCTGAATGTGTCATAATGTGTCATAATGTGTCATAATGTGTCATAATGTGTCATAATGTGTCATAATGTGTCATAATGCGTCCTATGTTTTCATCATTTAAATGCAATGGTTTTCCCCTGAAGGGGGACACCGTGGACACGCTTTGAGTCAGATGCACTTCGTGTCCTATCCAGCCCCACTGGAACCTGTGACTCCGTAGGCGCTCTTCAGCTTCCTGGAAAGCAGCTGTCTGAAAGCCAACTGCCAAGGGAAAGCCCGAGAATTTCCAGCTCTTTCATATCTATATGTATTACATCGTATTGCTGTATTGCATATATAGCATGCATTAGTATACTATCTATATACAGAATTATATATACACCATTATACATCATTGTACATCATTGTACATGTATATACATATGTACAATATATATATATAGTAATTAGAAAGCAGAGGACCAGTTCATGCAACCACCATGCACTCCCCACCCCACCTGACTCTTGCCGGTTCCCATGGCCGGGGTGAGGATCGACCTACACAGGTTGTAAAACCCCACGACCAAGACCTTGGGAGAGAGAGAGGTGTACAAATCATAGTTACCCTCTGGTAAACAACATAAGTCAAATCACAATTGTTGATGGGTAAATCAACTATAAGTGGCCATTTTCAATAGCTATGTTAGTTTACCAGAGGGTACCTCTTAGATATCCCACTTTTCTACATTAATATTGGGCTTGCCACTTCAGGAATTGGAGGGAAATTGTAGGGCGTGTTCATAGCGACATCCTGGAAACCAATCACCAGAATCTGGAGGCATCAGCCTGGAACACTCATCCTTCTAGTGGACTACTTCAATCCAGCCCACCTTCTGGCACAGCATCCTGGATTGGCACCAATGCTGATTCCTGTCACCAGGATAATGATTCGACTGCACAACAGCGTACCAACGCTTGGGATCAATGGTCGACAGGTAGATGTGGAAGATTTAGGAACCCCCAAAAAAACATCCCGGCAAGTTGTTGGGCATACTTCGATTTATTTCCCTTCCTCGCATTGTTGCTGTTTGCTCTGTCCTCAATGTTTCGGGCACCCATCTTGTGCAATTCCATTTCCAGGACTTCAATGATTAAGGCACAATCCACATGGATTTTCCATTCTCCTCCGTTTTCATGTTGCCTTTCCACGATTCCCAAGCGCCTGCACTTCTGCCGGCCAAAGCTCCAGCTCCTCCTCCGGCGGCTCCACGGGTGTTTGCGCTTTCTGCGGCCGCTCGGTCAAGCTGAAGATCTCCCGGAAGGCCTGGAGGGACGCGGATGCTCCAAGGTACCAATCACCTTGATGAAACCAGCCTAAACCAAGCATTTTATGGGGATATCATGGGGATATGCTACAAAATTGGATATCAATGTGGGATAAAAATTTGATTTTCAGGATAAACAGTAGTTGCTTCAAACACCCCTGGCACCTTTGGGGGTAAACTGGTTAAATATGGAGGTAAAATATCCCATTTACCCCCAAAAGTGGCTATCATTTACCTATAATCGGCTGGAACAACGCTCAGAATGGGATAAAATTGGATATAATGGGAAACAAGAATGAGATGGGTTTGTCCAAAATTGGATGGAATACCCCGGTTGAAAAATGATTTGTCCAAACCATGGGATCTGTTTTTTTTTCCTCCAATTCTTTCAGACAGACACGAACTGCTCTCCACCAATTGGCGGGCAAGTAGAACGAACCAACAAGTAATGTTAGTAAGTAAACCATCAGCATAAATGGTTGCTATAAACCACCAAACTACGGGTGGCATACTATTGCTTTACTAACATTAGTTGGTATTATTCAAGATTGCGTACCCGCCCTGGCCCGGCAAACGGCCCAGCCATGCTCAGCCTCAAAGCCTTCGAATCGCAGAGGCGCCATGACCTGCTCTACCCCCGTCAAATTGCTGGAAAATCCACCATTTCTAGATGATGTTGCTATTACGCATGGGGAAGCAAAGGCTACTTTTCTGGGCATCGGTTCAAACCCTGCGGTTTTGGTTGATCAACAATAATCATCAAAAATGGGTTGATCAAAATCCCTGTTTTTTCATCGATCAGAATCCCTGTTTTCATGGTGATTCTCCCCGTTGTCGGTGAAGCCTCCAGCGGCACGATGGTCGCAGCTAAGCACGAGGCGGCTATGTTCGGAGTATGCCCTGAAAAATAAGGCAAGTGACTTGGTATCTCTGGAGTGCAGGTTCCTATTTTGCGTAGAACATGATGAATCTACATGTTTGGGTTTGGAGGGGAATATTATGTGTACACAAGAAATTTGGATTCTTTCTCTTTTGGATTTCCATTGTTCTTTGGATGGGAGTCCCTCAATGACAGAAACCCACCAAGTTTTGGCGTTTTTGGTTGACCTCAGTTGGGCTGATCCACAAAAAACCTCCAGGGTTGGAACTTTGCCGAAAGTTAAGATGGAAATGGACAGTGACATAGAAATGCCATGGTTTTGCCATGTTTGACCACCAAAGTTTCTGGTGTCACTCCCATCATTGGCTCCTTGGATCTTCCAAAAAAAACACCCTTAGGGTAGCGAAGCCATGTGGGTCCTGGCCGTCTTGGCCTGAACCATGTCCAAAAGATCACGAGGCGGCGAGCTGGAAGCGCCCAATAGTTCAATGATTTACCAAACTTCAAAATGGTGAGTTTCCATAGCCATGTAACAAACTACCAGAGGGTATGGCCCTTCTGGATTCTGGACATGAGTTTGTTTGTTGTGGGTTGGATTTCGCCAAATTCCTCCCATTTGACCCCATTTGGTCAACCAAACTTTGTGACACCGATACAAGGTGGGCATTCATCATTCTGACATAGATCCACATGGGGTTAAAGCCCAGCTTTCGGTCATATTTAGAAATCAAATGTCCATAGAAATGGGTGATCTTCGATCTTCACGACCTGTTTGACCCTAAAATCTTCGTTGTTTGCTTAACAGCACCCCAGTGGGTCAGCCACTTCGCAACCTCAGCCAGCCACATTCCAAGTCTTCCTCCAGCTCAACATCGGGCCGATCGCCAAACACCTGGCATCGCTCTGCGGAAACAACTGCCATCTGGTTATTGAACATAGCCATGGAAAATCACCATTTTTTATAGGTAAACCATCTATAAATGGGCCATCTATACCGTGGCTATGTTAAATACCCAGAGGGTAATGTTTTTTTGTTCACTAGAATTTCCAGAGAATAATCAGAATAGACTAGAAGAATTAATCAGCTTTAATTTGTAACGTATCCTTCATTATTGAGAATGGGAATGGGTACCCTGCTCTCCATCCAAATGGGATGGTGGTGGTTTTCAGATGTTGAACCACATTCAATTCTCTTTGAAGAGCAGCACACTTAAGGGTATGACAACAGCCAACTGGACTGTATTCCCCAAAATTTGGCGATCGGTGGTTGTATCAGTGATAGTTATATGCTAGGAAAGTGATGGTAACAGCAATCTGTACAGTAAACCACGTTAAACCTAGCATGCAACCAATGAGAAAAGTCACCATCCGATTGTCTCAAAATGTCTCAAATCACAAGTCTTTCCTATTCTGAAGGAGGGGAGTTGAACCCATCCAACCCCTGAAACTTGCGGTTTTTGGCCTTGGGAATGACCAGGTGTTGTGGCCCCAACCCTTCAGGATGAATTGGATGCTCCAGTGTGGGTCCCGGATCAGCGAAAATGCCTGAATACTTTGGGAATATCCCAAGAGTTCAAGGTAGCTATCCACCCCATTGCCTTACCCGTCTCGATTTGAATTACTAATTCTACGGTCCACTTTTTTCTTCATATGACCAGATCTTGTATTCCAGTAATATATTGACTTTGGTTTCATCAAGCAATCTAAACAGCCCTTGCTATTTCAGGGTCAGCATCCATCTTCAACCCCACCTCCTGCACGAATTTTCGCGCCCAGTTGGTACCACCAAGTTCCGCCTGTCCAAAACCCATCTTGAACGTCCTACTGGCACCAACCGAAGGTGTGTCAAAGCACGATTTTTGCACCTCCTTGTTTTGAGGCGTCGCTATGAAACAGTTCGTGTTTACTTTTTGTACTTTTCCAAGTTGCATCTCGGGTAAGCAACTGCTCATCTTGGGTGCATTATTCCCAGAGTCCATTGTTGCCTTGTCCAACAACTTATGGGACAACCCCAAAGACCTTTAATTTGCATATAAACCTCTGTAAACCTCAATCCTATCCCCAATCATCCTCAATTTTTGTCCATGTAGCATATAAAATCATATAAATACACAAATAATTCCATGTCTTTGCCAATTTTCCCACACCATCCCCCAATTTTTCCATGATCTCTGCATGACATCCCCCATAGATTCCACCCTATCCTTTCGGCCTCGCGACTGGACCAACTGACCACCACCGGAGCACGCGCTACCAAGGCCGGGGACCAGGGGCCCTGAAGCCTTGGGACTGAGCCAGTCATAGCATTGATGGGTTATGGGGGATGATAACAATGGTTTTTGACCATAGTCCCCATAATTCAACCACAAGTCAAAATAGTCCTATGGATCAAAAACCACAATTACTTTAACCATTGATTGATATACTCCTACCTGTGGATTTTTGTTCGGGATTATAACAAGCCATAAAAGATTATACAAGGAAGAGCTACTAAGCAACCAGTGCAGTACTAATGGGACGGGATTGTGGTATGTTTCATGGCTCATGTGGGTGCTTTTTCCGGAGTTCATGGGGATGTGTTGCTGTTTAGTTGGGGGGGCCATCACTCAAATATCGTGGAGATGGCCACTTAGAACCCGAAAATCTGGTGAGTAGTGGTCTTAAATAGTGTTTTTTTCATGGGATCTAATGGGAAAATAATCGAACATCGTCGTATCTGCATGATTGGATGGGGATAAATACCTCTGGTTATATATAGGATTTAATGGAATTTGCTGGGGATATTTGATGGAATACCCGGTGGTAATCGAACATGGCAAGCTCAAAAAACTATATGAACTTGATGTTCATGGGCAGATCACCTAAGTAAATCAGGGGGATTTTCCCGCAAGCCATGTTTCATTATCCCTCGATATGTCACGCCTGGATTCGGGCCTAACTATGAGCTTCTAAATCAAAATGCCTTGCCTCTCAGCAAAAAGATCCAAATGATGAGAAATTACAGGAGTTGCCACAATTATAGAAAGGAATTAGGAGTACAAAGTACGGTAAAATTAAATACTGTACTTTCGGACTCCTCCGGATCCCGATTCTGCGCGGATTCGGATCCTGTTCTATAATTAATTGATTTTTGGCTGTTCTATACTTAATTTGTGCACCTCAACTTCCAAAGAATATGGCCGTATATGATATAGTTCCTCAAATTCCCATTGAAACCACCGGCAACACGCAGATTGTGTGAGTCTTGGAGGTTACTTACATGTATTTACATCATTTTACATCATTTTACATCATTTTACATCATTTTACATCATTTTACATCATTTTATGTATCTTTCTGGGACCCCGGAAGAAAGTACATAGAAACCAGAATTATAGAACGGAATTATTGCAATTTTAATTATAGAACACGCAATTATAGAACAGAATTGGTAAATGTGAGAAATATCGGGGAAACACACAAGTATGGAACACCAGAATTATAGAACAACAAAAAAGTTAGGAGAAAGTTGAGAGTAAGTTTTTTCCCAGCGTTCTAATCAGGAATTATGGAACAACAGGGTACGGTAAACAACCGTACTTTCGTACTCCTGAACTTCCGTTCAATAATTGTGGCAACTCCTTTTTTTAAATCATCATTTGGCTCTTTTTGCTGAAAGACAAGGCATCCCGATTTAGGACCTCATAGTTGGGCCAAGGAATCTAATCACAAAAACGCTCAAACCCACAGGCGCCGCGGCACCTGGGCCGCAGCCGTGCCAAAAAGGTCAGCAGGAACCAGCGACTGCGGATCAAGGCCTTGGACGATCCGACATTTTCTAAGCCTCTCAACTAGAATGAGGATTTATAGTGATTTATAACGAGGATTATAGATTTATCATTATTTATCATTATTCAATTATTAAATTATAGGGTAAATGAGGATAAATGATGCCTATCTTATAATTGAATAGATGAGGATTTCTTGTCGTCTATCATTCTCAAATATTCGAAACAATTTTAGGATATTTTTGAAGCCCGAATTCCATCCAAACATATCCAAACATAGTAAAATGAGCTTGGTCTCCCAGTCAGCTTGTGGTCACCATGCAGCTCCCAAGATCCTCTGGGACATCGACATTGAAGGCCTTTGGACCGCGACCAAAGGCTTTCAAGGCACCTCAACACGGAGAATGCGAAGGGTGACCCAACTCGATGCCCAGTCAAATCGGCCCAAATCTGTTGGTCGTCTTCTACAAAACCACCAAAATCTATGGTTCTGGGGCCCGGGGTCTGAACAAAATTTGACCATTTAACTCCCATGATTGTTCCCTTTCTTGATGAAAGGATATGAAAGGGTTTTCAAGTGCGCCTCGCTGGGCTTGCTTCACTGCCACGTCCACCTGAGACATGCGAGGATTCCGAAAAAGTCATGGTACCCCTCAAATCATCCAAGTCATGGATGACCATTGAAACCTATGGCACCAGCCGGGCTCCCATTTTTAGGAAACCTCCAAGTCTGACCTGACCTGCAATGGACCTGCTGCTGACCAGTCTGTTCGGGTCGAACCCACCCTCTTGTAATTTAAGATGGCGGATAATCCTCACTCTGAAAGGGCAAAAATGGGAGAATCATCTGTTATAAATGAGTGATTTTCCAACAAAATCAGGTAAATACCACGAATTCACCATGAACATCCATTTTTCAGCACCCGTTCAAGGCACCAGAGCATGCATGTGCCAGGAACGCGGGCGGCGCCTCAAACATGGGCCCGGGGACGGCAGTGTTGCAGCCCTTGTAGGGGCTAGATCCAAAAGTGTTGGTTTAAAGCATCCAAATGCTGGGTTGCTGGGTTTGGATTCTGTAGATTCCAAAAGAATCTAACCTGGCTTTGAACCTATTTGAAACTAAACCATTAGCTGATTTTCGGATTCCCAAAAGGCTTCCAAAGCCGTCCAAATGCTGGGTATTTCGAGATGGCCTTTCATCTCTAACCATGCCCTGATGTGGGGCGTGGCTTCAAAATTTGAAAACTGGGCCGCTGGCCAGTGGCATTGCAGGGCATCTGCCAAACCGGCATAGGCCACCTCAGAGCCCTTCCAACCTCCAACCAGGGGGAAAAACTGTTGAAATATATTGGGCCATGCCAGTAGAAACAAGCCCCAAGGAAATCGGCAAGTCTTTTCTTCCAGAACCTTCCCTCATTTCCAGCGCTTTCCAAGGAATCAGTACGACACGTCTTTGGGGTTATGGGTGTTGGCTCGGCTGCCGAAATAGGCACGCATACTGAATTTGCAGATGATGCTGCTGCGTAATTAATCACAACAGAACCATAAAGTGGTTTCAGTTTACACTTCGTTTTCCACAAAACCATGTCCTGATGGCGACCCAAAACATCCAAAACTTTGATTCCTGTGCGAATCAATTCGAATCTGCATTTGAGGATGTAAAAGCTTGGGAACCTTGCGGGCTTGCAGTTCCAGAAGTCAAATATCGATCATCTAAAAAACCCAGACTTGGTTGAAAAGGGAAATGTTGCAGTAAATTCAGCAGTCGGATTGGAAAAGAAAGAACCATGCCAAAACCATCCAAGCCCCATATTTTTTTGTAATATCTTGTAATCCAAGATGGCAATGGAGATCCCCCATTGGTAGATGATCTTCCCAATTTTTCCCAGCAAACCTCCCCCTGAGTTCGGAGATTTCACTGTGGGCGCTGGGATCCCTAGCTGCTATCGCTGCCCAACAGGACGTCGCAGCTCGACCCGTGGTAGCCTCTTGAGGTTGGGATGAACAGAAACAAGGGTTGGATTCAAGGAATTGGGTAAACATTGAAGATCCGGAGAACAAGAAATTTCAGTGATTTCTGGTAGCAAGCCGCACTGACAAACATCAGAAGGCGGTGTAGTTCATTTAACATCATTTAACTATATTTAACTGTTTTTCCATGTTGTTTTATCATGATAGCAAGCCTATCCGCCTCTTTAAATGTCAGTCTCTTGAAATGTACAGTAAACCCGTTTTCATGCTTGAATTATCTCGGATTCTCTCTGCCATCACTGCACCCCTTGTTGCCTCGCGCGACACGTTCCTCGGGCGAAGGCAATGTGGGCTGGCAGAGGTCATTCGAGGAACCTGATGTTGGGTTTGTTTGACACTTATGGGGGGAACAATGAAATCCAGGGTTTATCATCATACACCCTATTATGATTATGGTTGTTGTCATTATTGTTATTGTTATTACTGTTATTGTTACTATCTGGTTGGTGGTTTCAACCCCTCTGAAAAATATTAGTCAGTTAGGATGATTATTCCCAATATATGGAAAAATAAAGAATGTTCCAAACCACCAGCCAGCTATTATTCTTCATTATGATTATAATGATTATTATCATTATTAGATGGCCATTTGGGGCATATCCCCATTTTCAAACACCTTATCCTGCGACGGCCCACAGAATGGCCTCGGAAGAAATCCCTTGGCTTTCTAATGGCCAGTCTGTGAATCACCGCGGACTCTGAACTTTGCCACGTGGATATGGATGAAAACTAAACTATGCAACCTACGATAGTCAAATGTTTTTGTTGCTCATGTATCTTGTTCATTGTTACTCAATGTTACTCATATCGTCCCATGCTCATGCCATGTTTCAAAATCACCCATGAACGCATCCGCGTGATGCCCTGCCCCTGCTGAGCAACCCTACTGACAGCCCTCCGCTCCCTGCCAAGTGGTGAAGCGGCACGCCGATCCCGGGGGAGATGAACGTCATATGTTCTCCAACTATAGGTTGATTTATATCTCGGTCAATATATGCTAATGTTGGCAATGTAGTGGTGAATATATGTTAATATATATATAATGTGTCAATGTGTACAATTACCTAAGTTGACGAGGTGGTGTGGTTTCACCTTAAAACACAATTGGAATTGTGATGGCCTGCAACGCTACTGACGACAGGCCACCTACACTGGCTGCCACTGGCTTTGCCATACCTAAGTTTACCCGTTTATCAGTTGGGTAAACTGAAGAGTCGCTCTGTCACAGTACTGGCATGACAAATCGGCCGCCTGGTGAACATGGCTTGAATATTGGAATCTCTGATAGTGATGATGATACAAGTACACCCTACTGCATTTATGCATCTCCATTCCCCACATTGCGCGAAAACAGAAAAAAACGTCATTGGCTCGGATGGTACCCTCTCCTACACTAGTACAGAACCAGGATTTCCCCGAAAATCAGCAGCAAGTGTAAACATTGCCATGGTTATCAAAAAAAACACTCCTCAAATCAGTTAGAGGCCACGTGAGAACTTGAGGCCCCACAAAGGAGTTCTACAACTTTTCCTACGAGATTGCTGTCTCAACCAAGAAATGGAGCCGTGCAAACTATGGGTTGACCTCTTTGGAGGCTACTAGTGATGAAGCATCTTTATCATAAGCCCTCGCCGTTGGACCAGGATTTCACGAAAAAACCCATGGATTCTCTGGTGGATTTCCGGCCCTCGGCTCGCCTCACACGGATTCACCTCTGGCGATGCCAAGTCCTTGGGATACACCGAGAGGGCCCCAGCTGTTTGCTATCTGAAAAGGGGGAACATGATGATAATTTCGTGGAATTGGGAGAGATCCCGGATATCCAAAGTTATTTTTTGGATAGTTTAGTCGAGAAGAATGAGGATGCAACGTGATGTAACCACCAAACGTGTGCAAACATGGAGACAAACCCAAAAAATTGGATGCTTTGGTACTGAACAATGAAGGAAAGGTGCGGATGCTAAACACTCATTTACCAACTTCACGGATCCCACTGTGTTAAACCATGTTAAACCCATCTGACCTGATTTTCTCAGGATGGGGAGCCCCAGTTGTTCATCGGCTCCCCGCAGTTATGAACAGCTCGTCGTCGTCCTTTGGTGTCCTCAGCTCCTAACAGCTCCCTTCACCACCAAAATAGTGACAGAAAGTAGCTACAGTATCCCATAGTATCCCGTATACTGCAAGTGGATGTAACTGGAGGTACCCCCAGTCATCATCCAGTCATGGATGACCGAAACTTAGTATTGAAACCCATGGTGACTTGGGGACCCATGAAAAGAAAACTCCGGTGATTAACCAGTTCCTAAGTGGGATTCAGTCCCAGGTCTCTAAGTCTTGGCTCCACGGCTGACATGAACTGCGGACCCGCCTCAGCTGGGAATTAGAGGATTGACCGATTGACCCATCATTTTCCGATGGATTTCCCAGGTGTTTGGTGTGGCGTTGTGCCAACAGACTGGGAGCTCGAACAACTTCCCAGTCGCAATCTCCCAAAATTCTCCAGAATGGGAACTCCAGAATTGCTAAGTCCATCTAAGTCCCACTTCAGAATGTGTTGAGGCAAAATCCGCCGGAAAATCCCAGTCGCAAGTTCCGAGCGCCGTACCACTGAGTGCACATCTCCTGGCACCTGGGCAACGCGGGGCAGGTCACCGTGAGATCTGGGGAGCTAAACCATCCCCGAGTCATCACTATAAGTGGGTGTTAATTATAAACTATCTCCAAGTGGTAGGTTTATGGCATTGGGTTGCCCACATGATTGGTTTCTATGAAAGTTTCAGTAAAACATAGCAAAAAAACAAAAATTAATGGTTTCAAAATTGTTTCAAACCTCATTTTGCCCACTAAAAGTATGTCGTTTAGAGATCTTCCCCCATTTCTGTGGCCATTTTTTCAAGCGTTCGGAACCACATTGGATCCCCACCTGCCATCGCAAGAAGTCACGCATGTCGAAGAGTCGCGCGGTTCGACCTGCCGAGAACGTGCCACGTAGCACCGTGGGAAGGATTCCGATCTTCGGTGATGCCGTGGATGGTATCTAGTCACAAAGTGCCATTCATCAGCAGAAATGGGGATTTAACCTAGAAAAATGAGGATCTGTAGTTGATTGATGTTGGCTAAGTTGGTGCATACCTCAAATAATTATTAAATAATGAGTAAGGTTTATGATGGATAATATAGACATATTGACATAGATAATAGGGATTATAGACACTGAGATGATGACAAGAATGGGACATCAACCCACAAGATTGGATGATGACAAAATACAACGGCCATAGTTAGCTTTCGAAACAATATAATATATATATATATAGAGATAAGAAAGAAAGAAAGAAAGAAAGATAGATAGCTAGATAGCTAGATAGCTAGATAGCTAGATAGCTAGATAGTTAGATAGCTAGATAGCTAGATAGCTAGAATAGCTAGATAGCTAGATAGCTAGATAGCTAGGTAGCTAGGTAGCTAGGTAGCTAGGTAGCTAGGTAGCTAGGTAGCTAGGTAGCTAGGTAGCTAGGTAGCTAGATAGCTAGATAGCTAGATAGCTAGATAGCTAGCTTAGAATAGATTAGATTAGATTTAGATTTAGATTAGATTAGATTAAGATAAGATAAGAAAAGATAAATAAGACAGATAGATAGATAGATAGATAGATGGATAGATAGATAGATAGATAGATACATAGATAGATAGATAGGTAGCTAGATAGATAGATAGATAGAAAGATAGATAGATAGATAGATTAGATAGATTAGATAGACAGAGTAGATAGATAGATTAGATAGAGAGAGAGATAGATAGGTAGATAGATGAGATGAGATGAGATGAGATGAGATGAGACGAGATGAGACAAGATGAGATGAGATGAGATGAGATGAGGTAAGATAAGATAAGACAGATAGATAGATTAGATAGATTAGATAGATTAGATAGATTAGATAGATTAGATAGATTAGATAGATTAGATAGATTAGATAGATTAGATAGATTAGCTAGATTAGCTAGATTAGCTAGATTAGCTAGATTAGCTAGATTAGCTAGATTAGCTAGATTAGCTAGATTAGCTAGATTAGATAGATTAGATAGATTAGATAGATTAGATAGATTAGATAGATTAGATAGATTAGATAGATTAGATAGATTAGATAGATTAGATAGATTAGATAGATTAGATAGATTAGATAGATTAGATAGATTAGATAGATTCGATAGATTCGATAGATTCGATAGATTCGATAGATTCGATAGATTCGATAGATTCGATAGATTCGATAGATTCGATAGATTCGATAGATTCGATAGATTCGATAGATTCGATAGATTCGATAGATTAGATAGATTCGATAGATTAGATAGATTAGATAGATTAGATAGATTAGATAGATTAGATAGATTAGATAGATTAGATAGATTAGATAGATTAGATAGATTAGATAGATTAGATAGATTAGATAGATTAGATAGATTAGATAGATTAGGTAGATTAGATAGATTAGATAGATTAGATAGATAAGATAGATAAGATAGATAAGATAGATAAGATAGATAATATAGATAATATAGATAATATAGATAAGATAGATAAGATAGATAGATAAGTTAGATAGATAAGTTAGATAGGTAAGTTAGATAGATAGATAGATAGATAGATATATAGATAGATAGATAGGATTAGAAAGGATGGATAAGATAAGATAAGATAGATAAGATAGATCAGATTAGATAAGATAAGGTTAGATTAGATAAGATAAGATTAGATTAGATAGATAGATAGATAGAGAATGTATGATAATGTCAACATGAACCCCAGAAATTGGATTCTTGTGCATACAATGGCGAATAAACATCTGGACAACAGAACTAGATCCCCCTGCCAACTTTGTTTCGGTTTTGACCAAACTATATCCACTAAAGCCAAATTCCTCACTCGGCCATGTTTAAACCTCTCCCATTTGAACCATCACAACCATCCCATTTTTTGACGTCAAAGCACTCACCTTCCGCACCGAAGAGTGTGGACACTGTATGGAAGACCTCCGTGGCAAAGGGCCAGCACAGCTACCCGAGATACCAACTGAAGTGATGCACCTCGTCCGGAAACTTGATCTTCAATCCCCTCAAATGGGACAATATCCGTAAGCCGTAAATATTGGTTACATTGGTGTGTAGACATCGCCATCCATTTCCCCAAAAAAAGAGCAACTGGACATTTCGGGGGTGACCCATCATTTCGATTAATTTGGAAGCAACGACGTGTACACAATTGCTTGCGGACCAATGATGTTGAGACAGTTTGGCTTGTATAGTTATAGAAATATAGCTTCTGTTAGATTCTGTTAGATTACCAGTCAGCCCATTGTGGTTCATATAGTATGTTTGAGCCATGTCCATCTGATTGGTGGCAAATATCCTGAAGAAATTCAACATAGTTCAATGGGGATCATCAGATGTGCAGGATAGCACCAGCCATCTATGCTTGGCTATGTAACAAAAACACAAATTCCAGTAGATATTCGCCAAGGGATCCACATCGAAAAGACTCACAAATTGGAAAAAATGACAAGAAAAAACAAAAAAACATGTTCAGCAAATTCATCGAATGGGGGTAGAAAAATACATAAACCACCCATTTGGGAATGGTAACCATACCACCTATTTATGGTGATTTGGGGGATGGTTTGTGGCATTGTTTTACCCACATTACAGGAAATGCACCCCCCTGTCAATTAAGGGGTGGGGCTGTGCAACCATTTTGTAGTGAAGAAACGGCTTGCATAGCCTCAAGCTCTACTAAATGGATGCGCATGCATGATCGAATTTCACTACTAAATGTGGGCCCCTGGTTCAGCTGAAGCGCAAAATTTGGATATATTTTCAGAGTGTCTTAAGACACCAACATGACTCGACCAAACACCCTGTTCCATTTAGTAGAGGTACTCATTTGAGCACAAGTTGCGGGACCAACATCACTCGACTAAAACCCCAAAGCCATTTAGTAGAGAAATACACGGGGTCCATTTAGTAGAGAAAACAACATGAAACACATATGATTGATCCCAAGACCATCCATTTAGATTTGGCATCGCCCCCAAAAAAGGCAACAAAAGAACCCAAGCACGAAAGGCAGCACCTGACGAGCAAGAAACACCCAAGCGAGGGATTTGGCATCGCCCCCCAAAAAAGGCAAAAAAAAAACAAACATGAAAGGCAGCACCTGACGAGCAAGAAACACCCAAGCGAGGGATTTGGCATCGCCCCCAAAAAAGGCAAGGCAGCACTTGGCTAGACAGGGGAAATCTTGACAGATTTTGGACATTTTGGGACTACAAAATGGTGTTCCATAGCACGTAAGGGATAATAGGGCACACAAGGATGCAACAGGGCTTTGTTTGAAACAGTTCTAGATAGACTGATCCCATGACCATCCATTTAGTAAGCACCCGACGAGCAAGAAACACCCAAGCGAGGGATTTGGCATCGCCCCCAAAAAAGGCAACAAAAGAACCCAAGCACGAAAGGCAGCACCCGACGAGCAAGAAACACCCAAGCGAGGGATTTGGCATCGCCCCCCAAAAAAAGCAAAAAAAAAAACAAACACGAAAGGCAGCACCCGACGAGCAAGAAACACCCAAGCGAGGGATTTGGCATCGCCCCCAAAAAAGGCAAGGCAGCACTTGGCTAGACGGGGAAATCTTGCTGGAATTTGGACATTTTGGGACTACAAAATGGTGTTGCATAGCGCGTAAGGGATTATAGGGCACACAAGGATGCAACAGGGCTTTGTTTGAAACAGTTCTAGATAGACTGATCCCATGACCATCCATTTAGTAAGCACCCGACGAGCAAGAAACACCCAAGCGAGGGATTTGGCATCGCCCCCCAAAAAAGGCAAAAAAAACAAGCACGAAAGGCAGCACCCGACGAGCAAGAAACACCCAAGCGAGGGATTTGGCATCGCCCCCCAAAAAACGCAAAAAAAAAAACAAACACGAAAGGCAGCACCCGACGAGCAAGAAACACCCAAGCGAGGGATTTGGCATCGCCCCCAAAAAAGGCAAGGCAGCACTTGGCTAGACAGGGGAAATCTTGACAGATTTTGGACATGTTGGGACTACAAAATGGTGTTCCATAGCACGTAAGGGATAATAGGGCACACAAGGATGCAACAGGGCTTTGTTTGAAACAGTTCTAGATAGACTGATCCCATGACCATCCATTTAGTAAGCACCCGACGAGCAAGAAACACCCAAGCGAGGGATTTGGCATCGCCCCCCAAAAAAGGCAAAAAAAAACAAACATGAAAGGCAGCACCTGACGAGCAAGAAACACCCAAGCGAGGGATTTGGCATCGCCCCCAAAAAAGGCAAGGCAGCACTTGGCTAGACAGGGGAAATCTTGATAGAATTTGGACATTTTGGGGCTACAAAATGGTGTTCCATAGCACGTAAGGGATAATAAATAGGGCACACAAGGATGCAACAGGGCTTCGTTTCAAACAGTTCTAGATAGACTGATCCCATGGCCATCCATTTAGTAAGCACCCGACGAGCAAGAAACACCCAAGCGAGGGATTTGGCATCGCCCACAAAAAAGGCCAAAAAAGAACCCCAACACGAAAGGCAGCACCCGACGAGCAAGAAACACCCAAGCGAGGGATTTGGCATCGCCCCCCAAAAAAGGCAACAAAAGAACCCAAGCACGAAAGGCAGCACCCGACGAGCAAGAAACCCCCAAGCGAGGGATTTGGCATCGCCCCCCAAAAAAGGCAA
>CAMXCT020002860.1:0-18455 GCA_947184155.2 Cladocopium goreaui | reverse complement strand
ATACCGAAGACACCGCCGACTCCCTAGGGGACCATGATGATGACAATCATCATCATCATCATCATCATCGTCATCGTCATCGTCACAATCATCATCATCATCATCATCATCGTCATCGTCATCGTCATCGTCATCATCATCATCATCGTCATCGACATCATGATGATCATAATCCCATCATCATGATCATGGTGGTGATGGTGAGCTTTTTTGAAAGGCTGAAAGGCTAAACCTACGAATCGGTGGAGAAGAAGCTTTGCCATGTGAAGGTTGAAATCGTGAACCCTCAAAACATTCCTCTACTAGAGGTCTAGACAGACAGGTTCTTCCTGGAACAGTCACATTCTCAACGTTAGAATTTCCCGGTCGATCCTATATGTGCTTGATCAAAATAGTATCTGAACTATATATATACATATATATATATATATATAGTGATATAATATGATATGATCCGGGACCATCCCCTAGGACGGTTTTCCGTTGTTAAGCAATATACACAGTTGTTATAGCTGTCCTGAACGATCGCTAAATTTCGATGTCGGGAGCCTCTGTGTTGCCGATGCGCTTGTCCATGCAGTAGCCCACGGTGAGTGTGTAGCACTCGCCCTTCCTCAGCACTGCAAGCCGAGAGCTCATGGCAACTCCAAATAGATATCCTATGAGAAACTCGTTCTTGACCTCAATATGGGTTTTCCATGTTTTTTCCAAACCCATCTGCCTTACCTTTACAAGTTGGAGGAGTTTGGGAGGCTTCTCAAGTCAGTGGACCCCATTTCTGGACAAATCCAATTTCCAACAACCAACCGGCGAAGGCACTCGTTGAACAGCATGCTTTGAGCTTGGGGGGGCATCTCGATTCGCTTACCTCCATTCCGGGATGGTCAAGGGAACTAAGAACTGTAACGGTCCAAATCCACACGGAAAGGGCAACTTGTCAAACAAAAAAACATTTAAAAAATGCACTCCTGACACCATGTTTTCTCAATCCACTACAATCCACTACGCCACGCTACTGAGCTCAGCCCTGCCATGTTTTTTTCCCTACAGCGCCTGTGGCTGCAATCGCCATCAGAGGCCCCGTGTGCGTGCCGGTCGCGCGAGAGAAGAACCACACCCGGTTGGGTTCCAAGGGATCCACCTCGGCTGAGAAAGTCTCCCCCAGACTTCGGAATATCAGAAAGCCTGACAGTCAGAGTCATAGAAATTCCACTATATATATATATGTATTATGTATATATTTATCTATCTGTTCTTTTCATTTCTTTTTATCCCCATTGGACTCGTAGATATATTGTTGGATATGATTAAAAAATCCCACAATATCCCAGCCTAAAGCCATGAGATCCCCATCCCGCCTGAAACCAGCTGTTGTCAGCCAGGTCAGGCACTGCATCCCTCAGTTTGAAGGAACCAAAGGCCTGGCAACAAGGCCTGGTCACAAAAAAAACACCAGAAATTTGCACGACATCGTTACATCGTTGATGGTTTGATAATGTTTGATAGGGTAAATTCTGATAGTGAGTTGAAAGTCATCAATCATGATCTTGGGTATCCTAGCTGCTTATGGTGCCCTTGGGGTATCCCCATGTTAATAGGGAAAAATTATGGTCTAAACCTGGCTGGATTTGGGGGAGCGTAGTTTCAGACAAACCCCAAAAAACAAGCAAGGTACCAACCAAGGAAAGGGAGCTGACCAAGCAAAGAAGTGGAAAATCATGATGAAGAAATCCAAAAATGGAGATCTAAGGAACAAAAATGGGAATATACGGCCACTTGGAGAAATGGGGAAGATCCGCGGATTTTGGAAATGTGGCTCTGCCGTGCCAGGTATACCCAGGCTCTCCCAGTTGCAACTGCGCACTGCCTGCATGAATTCCTTCTTGCTCAATGGCCCCACAATGGGCGCAACCTGGGCGCCAGGAGATCCCGGAAGCGGGCAGGGCCTGACCTCAATAGTTCTGGTGTCACTTGGTAAATTGGAGGTCATTGGGGTTATCCAAGTTTGACTCGCACTTCTTTCTGAACTTCTAGGAAAAAGGGGAATAGCATGTCAAAATAGCGATCGCATGGGCAACTGATTCGCCCTAACAAATGTCGTGGTGGCATCCGAAATTGGGGGGTAAGAATTCTGAGGCTTGCCCAATGAGCAGTGCCAGCAGCCCATTGGTTCATGCCTGGATTCCCCACCATAGTAATGAGAACAATCTCTATCAATGCAAACGGTATAACTCCATGATTCAACAGCATGCCTCGTTTCTGGTTGATAAACCCATTTGTTGCTGGTTAAATCAGTCAAATCAACCTGTCTTATGTTTTCATAAACCACCATTTCTGCTTTGTAGACCCCATTTCTGCTGCGTAAATCATCATTTCCCATGGCTCTTCCCCAGCAGAATCCAGGCAGATCCAGTGACGAATTGGAAGTCATCTGCCAAACAGTTGCTGTCAAAGCCCGCACCCTTGGAGAGTGGTGACTTTGGGGTGGCAAATCTTACCCCAAAGACTGGGAGAAGAAGCAGTGAAAATGCGGCGATGACGAGTAAACATGGAGAATGTCACCGGGGAAGACTTAAGGCATAAAATACCAGGTGAAAATGGGGATAACCAGTAAAAACTGGGAAAAAAATGGAAAAATGGGGGTTTCAGAGCGTATATGTTTGTATGTTGTTTGTTATGATTTTGTGTTGGGGTTCAATGTTTCATCTTCGCCTTTGATGTTTTTTCAGGTGGGGTTTTGGGGGTAATTTTGTTGCTAAAGTGATGTGTCAATGTTTGGATTGAATGGGGGTAGGATTTGTTTAGGCTGTTGGGGTTTTTGTTTGTGTTTGGGTGGATGATTACTTCATAATATGCGTTGTTAAGATATTATGAATTAATCATTTATGCTTTCCACTTTCCTATTCCATCCCACCAGTGTTCAATCACTCTCATTTGTGTTAAGCAGGGTTTGTTTGTATCATTCAGTTCATCCATCGCTATTGATAAAAGAGTTATGTTAATAATCATTGCGTTGAATTCACCATCACGGTTGAGTTCCTTTCCACAATCAATGATGATTTTTTTATCAGTCAGGTTTTCATACATCTTTTTCATAATGTCAAAATTTACAAACATATATATCGTCATATCCTTTACCCCTTCCCCTGATTTCATCCTATCAATTACTTTCTTCCAAAACTTTTCTCCTTCCTCATCATCTGGTGAAGGCATAGGATGGCACTTTACAAAGTCTCTAATCTCTTCATTTTCTTTTTCTATTTGTTTTCTTTCCCAATCATCGTCCTCACTATCACTACCAAAGTCAGCATATATACCAATATTCCCTGTATCTATAACCTCAATTTTTGCTCTACTCATTTTCTCTTACTATATATAGATATTTTTTCTTTAAGTATTTATCACTTTTTGTAGGTGCTCTTTTATTTCTTCTATGTTCAAATATTTCTCATAACCGTTGAACAGTTCTTCAACATATTCACGCAAGAAAATTTCCAAAATGTCTTTTATCTTGAACTCCCTGTTTCTAAACATAAAAGTTCGTTCAACATTAGGAAACCACCAGCATCTTCGTTGCTTACTGTAATTGATGAAATTAAGGTCGTGAAAGTTCTTTAGAATATGATAAGTGTATTTCCAATGGTTTTTGACATAAGACTTAATCGCTTGAAGATATATCTTATCTTTTTGAAATTCTACCTTCAGTTTATAGGTGTCCATTAAAGCGTCTATTTCTCTCTTCATTACTCTTACATTTGTTCGGTCGGTGTTGGATAAATAGATAGGTGATTTTTCCATCCTTGTTTTAAAGAAATGTATTTGTTTTTCAACTTTTGTTAGTTCTTTCTCTTCAAAATGGTCAAAATGATAGTTGAATGTTATATATCTGCGTTCCTTATCATTCAACTCTTTACATTTTGAACAGTGAAGGTTGTAATCACATATCTCATCACAAATTCCAGCAGGAAAAATGTTGTTCAATAAAACCTTAATGTCAGTCATTTCTTTTTTACAACATCCACAGTTTTTATAGGTAAATAGCATCCTCTTACTATATATAGGTAATTTTTCTTTAAGTAGTTTTTGGGGGGCTCGTTCAGTTTTCGGGCTCGGGTTGGTTTTTATTTTCCCTTTCCTCCTCTTCCAGTTCTCTTATGACCATATCTATTTCACTCATTCCTTCGTTGGGGTCTTGTCCATTGGCGAGGTTTCTTAACCTCTCAAAATCCTTCACTTTATGTCTTTCATTGGGTGGGAGGGTTTTGAGATGTTCCTTCAACTCTGTCAGGTCAAAGTATGTGTCTTCCTCCTCATCCTCATTTTCCAAAAACATTTCCATTCTTTGCTTTTCCATTTCCATAAGTTTGTTTTCCATATATTGGAATTTCATTTGCTTCTTGTAGCACTTGCCACACACATTCACGAAGGTTTTGAGCAAGTAGTTCCAATTAGGTTGGTTTCTATCGTTCAGGGTTATAACATCTGTCATTGTACGACATCCACAGTCAAATTTAGTCATCTTATTTAGTCTTACTATATATAGGTATTTTTTCTTTAAGTATATTTTTTATTGTTGATAATTTTAAAAATCTAATATTATAATATATGGCAAGGAGACTATCAAGAGATGACATCATAAGCAATGTCTATTATAATCTTGAAACGGGCTTCGGTTCAATCAATGAGACCCTTAAGAAAGCCAAGGAGCAAGACCAGACCATCAACAGGGTGGATGTGGAAAACTTTATGAGGAAACAGCCCAACAAACAAATTAGAAAATACAGGGGGTCAAACTCCTACACCGCACCCTTCGCAAGGTTTGAATATCAGATTGACATAATGGATATGAAACCCCTTACCAAAGAACCAGAGACGAAAATTCCCATCAAGAACGATGAACCGAGATATGGGTTGGTGGTCATTGACATCTTCAGCAAGTTGACAAACGTCGTCCCTATGAAAGAAAAATCCGGACCAATCACATTGTCGGCGATGAAAGAGAGTTTCAACAAAATGGGTTTTCCAATGTCCGTTGATAGTGATAATGACCGTGCCTTCCAAGCAGGGGTAAAAGAGTTCTTTGAGAAAGAAGGCATCACTCACGTCGTCACCCTAACTCACGCCAATGTTGTGGAGCGTTTCATAAGGACAATGAAGAATATGATACACGACAGGGTGAGGCTTAATCGCGGTAGTTGGACTGTAATGTTGTCCAAAGCGTTAGATAAATACAACGACACCGTCCATTCATCCACCAAAATGAAACCCAAGGATGCCCACGACGACAAGAACCATATGGACGTCAGGGTGAATTTGACAAGGAGGGAAAAGAACACTCGCAAATATCCAGAGGTCAAAGTGAATGATATGGTCAAGGTCTTTGAGAAGAAAAAAGACAACTACACCGAGAGGAAGGAGTATAACTCAAAATGGAGCAATCAATCCTACAAAATTGTCAAGATAGAATACGATGATGTCGGAAACAGAACCTTCAAACTGGAAGGATTGAACAAACCGTATTTGAGGCACGAGATTTTGAAAGTATAAAAAATTATCTATAATATTAATATATGACAGAGGTAGTCGTAAAAGAGATTGATAATGAAGAACCCAAGGAAGAAACAATACCAGAACCAATACAGGAAGAAGCACGGCAAAGCCCTGCTTCCTATCGGGAAGCACCGAAAGAAGAGGAGAAACCAGAAGAAACAATTGAACCACCCGTTGAAAAGAAACCGCAACCAGCGCCAAAGCCCAAAAGGGTAAGACCGTCAAGGGCGAAACCACCTTTTGACCCAGAAGCATTCAAAAACGACCTTGTAAAGCAACTGAAGGAAGAACTACAGAGTGCAATGACCGCCAGAGACACCTACAACAAAGCCAAAGAGGAAAAGAACAAAGCGACGAGAGAGAAATTGAAATCTTTAGCATCAAAAATTTTTATAAAGTATTATATATATAAATGAACATCAAGGAACAGAAAACGGAACTCAACAAAACTGACATCTACGAAAACGTCCGCAAGGACATCAACAGAAGACAAACCGTCCATTCAAACAAAAGTGCCAACTACAGGAGCGGAACGCCCGAAATGCCAGACAGAAGAAAAAAAGTGTATAGTAGTTATGACCACTACTACCACAACGACAGCAACACGGCAAGGATGCCAACTCACAACCATCATCTTTACCTAAAGCGTCTTCTTGAATATCACAACACCGAGCACGACTACAAGGTCTTACAAGTAAAGCAGAGGATGAAGGAAGAGAATGAGATGCTACAGAACGAAATGACAAGGTTGAGGGAGGTGAGGAAAAATCACAGATTGGAAGATTACGGGGCGAACGTCCAGAATATGAAACAGAGAATTGATGAGTATAAGCAGTGGTTGAGAGGCGATACACAAGATTAATATAAAAATCTAAAGTATTAATATATAGCAATGACAGCAGAAGTAATCAACGCAAAACAGGGATTGACACGAATACCCACTTACGCAGAACTCATCAAGGAAATAGACAGGGAAAAGTTCAAAACCAATGACATCAGAAAAATCTTTGATAGGAACGCTTGGTATTTTCACGAAAGTCCGCAGGGTCAAGCACTGAACACAAACAACATCCACCCAGCAGACTTACAGCAAATGAACTTCAAAAAGATGGCAGAGGAAGCGACCGCAAGGAAGGAAGAAGAAACACCCAACCTTGACTTTGAAGATATGACCGACTTGAGGGACGACGCCATCAGCGACTTTGAGATGTCCTTTGACAGAGAGGCAGAGTTGAGGGAAGAGAACGAAAGGAGAGTAGCAGAACAAGCAAATTTAAGTCATTCACAAGACCACTATATGGCAAACAAAGGGGCATACGACGCCGTCGGAGCAACAGCATCGGCAGGGATACAAGAAGACGAAGAACCACCTTCAAGCAGTAGAAGCATCTTAAAGAACTTCCTTAAATCATCCAAACCAGTCATCAAAGCAGTCGCCACAGCAGGAGGAACAGCAAAGGGAGGGTCAATAGGAGGACTAATAGCATCAAAACTGACAGACGCCATCATACCCGACGAAGACGAGGAAGAGAAACCGTCCAAGATAAAACCAACACAAAAACTAATCAACAAACAAGTCAAAAAGGTAAATCACCAAAAGAAGTTAAAGGAGGAAAAATCAAAGATGAACGTAGATGTAGTGCCCAACACCGCAGAAGCAATGGATACAACAGCAATACCAACAGCAGAAAAGAGGAAACCCTTAAGCGTGAGACAGTCCAAAGCAAAGAGACAGAAACCAAAACCGCCAACGCAGGAGAAGAGAGAATTTCAGGAAGACCCATCCACAACCACCAAACCGCCCAAAGCAAGAAGAGTAAGAGGAAAGCAACCCCAACCACAAGCATTAGGAGCAACAATCAACATCCACAAAGACAACAAGACACCCAATGTAGATGAAGCAGAAACAGCACAGGAAGAAACAGGGGCGTCATCTTCATCAAAAGCACCAGTCAGGAAACCAACAATGAACAAAGCAATATCACCAAGCAAGGTAGGAATACAAGTGATAAGAGAGAAGTTTGAAGAGATGAACAACAACAAAAGCATAGACACAGGAGACTATCAAAGGTTTCAAGAGGTATATGGTAAATGGAAATCAAGCAAGGGAGAGGAAAAGAAACAACATCTAAAGGAAGCGAAGGAACTTTACAAGTCAATCATCTATCCAAAATTAAAATTAAAATAATTAATAAAATTATTCATTATAATTTTATTAATTATCCCCTATCTTTTTTTTTAGTCATAGAAAATGACAGATTGGGCTTTTATCTCCAAGATACATTCGTGTTCAATGACGATATACATTTTGTCAGGCATCAGTCCAGTATCAGTTCCGTTGTCTGTTGTATATAGGTCTGTTCCATACAGAGGCTTAACACGGACAACCATATTTGAATTGTTCTTCAAATTCAGTCCAGTGTAATTGGCACTGTTGAGTTTCTTGTTGAACCCCGCTAAAAAGGAATTCGTCCTATACATATGAGGTTTGATTGAAACGTGATTGTTTCGTGTTTCTTGAAGATGCTTGTAGTTGTCAGCAACCCCCATCGTTGGCATTTCGGGTATGACGGTATTACCAATACTCAACTGAAAGGACAAATCAATATTTTCATAGTATCTTTGAGCAATTGATGTTCCGCTTTCCCACGAAAGGGGATGATAAAGAAGATTATGAGGTTTCAGCACTTCTTGGAAACCACCCTTATAACCAAAATTTGAATAGAAAGATATGAATATGTTGTCTGCTTTACTGACATTTCTAACTATGGTCGTGAAGATGTCGGTGCTTCTACTTGTTGTTTGGGTTTGGACGGAAACGCTGTTGAAGGTTATAGGTAAAGATTGCTTTTCCAAAATTTCAGCATACTCCGCAAATAATCCATCATCAAGTCGGTGAATATCACAGGTGATGATGGGTTGCTCTATGTTCCATAAGAATGAAGTATTCGTTGTGGTAAAATCACCACTTAAATTAACAAGGGGTTCATTAGCATCACTGACCAAAGTTAGTTCAATGACAATCGGACAGTATGATAAAGGAATGAAGTTTGATACATTGAAGAAGGGACAAGAAGGTCGGTAATAAACGGTCTTTTTGTTTTTAAACCCTCCGAAATTGTCAGGTTTGGCTTGGTCAATGACATTCTGAACTGTGTTTGAAACTGGGTTCGTTGCCAACTGCGTATATGTCAAAAATCTATTCCCTTCATTGTAAAAGGTCTCGCCAAAACCAAGATTGTCAGTGTAGTTTCTTGAACCGTCATCTTGTAAAATATCCATCATTGCTTCATATCGGTTTAAGTCTGGTATTTCAGCAATAACATTTGAACCCGCCATCACTCGCATTCGTTGAAAAAATGAAGATGGTTTATAGGCAGGTCTCAACTCTTTTGTTCCGTCATTGTCGGCATTGATGAGGGTAAAACCTATCAAAAGACTTCGTAGATTTATCCATTCGTTCGCCCCACCCGTTAGGTTAAAGCGGAAGACACTGTTTGAGTTGGATGAGTAAGTAGAGACCGAAGAAGGGTAAAATGTTTTGATACGCTTGTCTCTAATGTAGGACGCTCCACCTTTTAGTCTATACCGAAGGACATTTTCATTAAGAACATCTGTAATTTCCAATGCTTCCATACTTGTATATATTCTATATAGAAAATATTTTAAATAACCGATATACCTAATCAAGTTATATCAAAATTATATTTTTTAAATGTATTTTTGCTTTTCTTCCCTTTGTTTTGGGCTTTGTTTTCTATAGGTTTATTTTCGTTGTTATTTATCTCTTTTCCGCTCTCTATGACCTTCTTGATTTCATTGTATGTTAGGTGTTTTTTGTCCTTGGTATTCTCGTTCTTCAACTTCTTCATTTCCTGTCTGTTGTTCTTCAAATATTCCCTTACGATGTCTTCCATATAATATGACTTATATAAAATAAAATCACATTATCTTGTTGATTGGTTAGGTTGAAAAAAATATGACAGATAATTTTCTCAACCCAAGCGATTAGACAATAATGTTTCACATTATTGCTCTAATCGGTTCCGCAACATTCTTTTCTGACTTTCCCATATCTCCATAATGGACGGCGTGAAAGCCGTGATTGTATAAAGGGTTATAACTGTTCTTATTGACTGTTATATCCACGCCTCTGTCAAACATACTGACTGGGTCGCCTACTGCCCTGAACCTCGTGTTCTTACTGTCAGTGTTGTCATTATAACTTACAGTTGGCGTTCCGTAGGTTCTGGTGGTAAATCTCTTGTTGTAGTCTTGGTTCAGTTTCATCGTTGTTGCTGAACCCAAGGAATGACTGACGATAGTATCAACACTGTCAATGTTGTTTCTGATGAAGTCGTTTGCGGTCTTATACCGCTTTGACCTATGAACCATATGAAAAGGAATGAGTGTGTCGTCCAAAATGTCTCTTGGAAAATCTTTCGTCCCCGCTATGTAAAGGGTTTTGTTCTCTGGGTGGTGGTAAAGTCCTAAATCTGTTCTGTTGTTGTATGCCCTCTTCAGTCCCGTCTCGTCGTTGATGTTGCTGAACTCCTCCAAGTATTTGTTTCCCTGTTGTATCTCCTTACTGAATTTTTCCAACAATTCCTTCTGTTTGTTGTTGTGTTTCTTGTTGTATTCTTTACCGTCAATCTCTTTAAAGGGATTTATTCTTTGTAGTCGTCCCTGTGTTTTCATATCATCCATTAACCTTTTTTGAAGCATATATAATAATGTATAGATTAAAAATATTTTCTAAAGTTATTATATCATAAAAAATGAGTAGATTTAAAAAGATATACATAGACAGCCATCACCGAACCCAGAACTCCAACAGTAGTAGTGATTTTGAAATCTACCTACCCGAAAGTCAAGAATGCGGGAACGACACCAAACTATACATCCACGAAATCACCATACCTAATTCCATTTATCCAGTTCAAGCGGGGTTAAACAGCAACCTATACTTAAGACTGACGGACTTTTCAAACACCACGGATGTTATAATTGAACTGTTGAGTGCTTCCTATGTCGGTGCTACATTAGCATCAAATCTACAAACAAAGATGAACGAAGCAACAAATGGGTTTCAAGCCAACAACGACTATTTTAGTGTGTCTTACGACTATGACACCAACAAAATAACAATCGCTTTGAACTATGTAGATTTTTCGTTTAAGATAATGACCGACTATGAGATGGAATATAATACCATCCAATGGACGGGAGCATCTTATGACAGAAATAACCTAAAATCCATCAATCAGGTTTTAGGAAATTACACCTCGTCGTTGAACTATCCAGATTGGAAAAGCGGATATTTGACATTATTAGCGTTGAGAAACTTATACCTTACTTGTAGTGAGTTGAGCGATGCTAAACAATTAGGTTCTACGGGTGCTTACAACATCATTAAGAAAATCCCCATTGACGCCCCTTTCGGTTCAGTCATCTATGACAACGAAATAATAAGCGTAGATTACATCAATGTTTCAAACAGAGTGTTGAGAACACTACACTTCAAATTAGTCAATAGTTATGGTAATGTGGTTGATTTGAACAATGTGAATTGTTCATTCTCCCTGACCTTCATTGAGGACGATTGATGTAAAATTTTCATTGATTAACTCACTGGGTATTCTATATAATTCATCTTGACGATGGATTAAAGGATTATCACCCCATTCACTCTTTTTACCCGACGGCATCCGTTGGGCTGTTTCTTTATGTTTATTGTTGATGATGTTTCCACAGTCTTTTTTACATAGTGGTCTCGGTTTCCAAGTTTTTAGGTTCGTCCATATCCTCGTTCTTTTTCTGTATGGAAAGCCGTATTTACAATAATCAAGGTCAAAGTAATCAAAGTCTTTCATAAATTCCTGATGCTTCAATAAGCCAGTCTGTGGATTTTCTATGAACCATACCGAAGGGTTGAAGTAGTTGATTATTTCAATGGTTTTCTTTACGATGCTGTTGGCATAATCTATTTTTCTAACACCAGTGGTTTTAGCAATGCTATATTCAACACAAGGGGGAGAAGCCCAAATGATATTAAACTCATTTTGTTTGAAAACTTTGTAGTTCCAATTGAGGATGTCGGTATTGATGTTGGCATCCTTCAAGTCCAACGAGACAACATCATAACCTAACTCTTTGGCGACTTTCCCTACACTGCCCGTTCCAGAAAACAGTTCAAGTAATTTCATACTATAAATCTATAGATTTAAAATATGAAACTACGACAGCAACACATAGGAGTTGTTGGTTGGGTCTTTATTGATTTTGTAGTATGTTAAAGTCTCTTCTTTGGGTTGAGTGATTTTACCCGTTGTAATCCACTCAAAGTATTGTTTCCTTTTATCTTCCCACGAACCGACGGGTCTGCCTATCTGCTTCTTTTCAAAGGCTTTGTTTATTCTTTCTTTGTCTTTGTCGTTGGTATTTTCTTTGTTCTCTTCCTTCTTGTTGTTCAGGTTATATTCTATGTTCTTAACAGTGTTCATTATGGTTATGAGGTTCTTATTCATTTTGCTCACCTTGTTCTTCAGTTCTTCCAGTTCTGATTGCTTTACGGGGTTGTCGCTCTCAACATCCACCATACTATTATATATATTATATATATAATTATTTATTTAGATATATATTTATTTAGATATTTATTTATCAGTTTGCTTTCACGCAAAATCTACTCTTTACACCATTTTGGGAGAAACTTTTTAATCCATATCATTCATTGACTTTCTACCGCTACTTCTTGGAGTGCTCATTACATCGCTTATCATCTTGTTAGTGCTCTCTACTTTCTTATCTTCGGGTGTGATTTGTCTGTTCCAACTGAACGAGATACTGTGGTCTTCGCTGTCCAACTTTATATCCCCGTTGTCATCTCTACTTAAATTCATCGTTTTGTCGTTTTTGGTAATTTTGAAGGAGCAAGGATTACAAGAACACTTTATCCCTTTCGGATTGATAAGAATTTCGCTTCTCAATTGTAATTTACCCTTACAAATGGGACAATCAAAGGTAATGAATTTACTTGACAGTTTTTGTTCCTCGTTCAGATTGACAACAGCGGGTTCTTCATCTGAAAGTTCAAAGTCCTCGGGGATTGGTTGTTTTTTGATTGGGTTAGTTTTCTTTTTCGTCATCTATTTTATATTTGAGAAAATTTAAAACAATTTTAATCAGTTCCAATGTGTGCCTACAGCATCTCTTCACCCTGTTGTCGGTGATGACTGGATATTTCGTGTCATCAATGACCCTATTTTCAATCTCTTCTATTGTATCAATGTAGGTTTCATACTCGTTCATCCTGATTATATATAATTAGAAAATATCATCAACATACATTCTAATTATACTATACAGGACTTTTCTTTTGCGACACGAAGATTTCTACTGGGGGTGGGTAGAACGAAAATGTCGGGGGGTTCAATCAAAAAGATTTGTCAAAAGAAAATGCACAAACGAATTCATCTTCTATTGCTTCGTTTTGTCAGTCAGAAGGACGCAGAGTTCAAAACTAATTAACGTCTTATGCGGACTGAAAAGCAACTGTCCCATTTTCACCCGACACCCTTTCAAGGTAAAAAAGGTTTCCTTTTCAATATCATATATCGGAAATTTATTTCTAAATACTTTTAATATGATAAATATAAAGCCTTACAAACACAAAGAATATAATTGTAAGCAGTCATCCTATGGGTATATGGCTTGTCTTCCAGCAAGGATTTTACTGAACGCTCCGTCGGGAACGGGTAAAACGGTTGCTTTGACAAACTTGGTCTTGGACATCTACAAGGGATGCTTTGAGAAAATCTACATTTTTTCACCAACCATCTTCATTGATGACAACTGGACGGTTGTGAAAAAATACATTGACAAAGAAATGGACATCAAACACACGGATGAAGACCCCATTTACTTTGACACCTTTGAGGAGAAGGACTTGAAGAACGTGATAGACACGCAGGAAGGAATAATAAAGTATATGAAGGAGAAGGATTACAAACACCTATATAACATCTGTATCATCATAGACGACTGGGCTGACAACGAAAAGGTGGTCAGGAAGAACAAGGAGTTAATCAAACTCTTCACCAAAGGTCGGCATTGGTATATCTCAACTTTTATCACATCGCAATCATACACACAAATATCGCCAGTCGTTAGGAAGAATGCCACGCAACTTTTCATCTTCAGGCTTCGTAATCAAAAAGATTTAGATGCCATTTTGGAAGAATTGAGCGGGTTGTATGACAAGAAAACTTTAGACAAGATATACCGAGTTGCCACGAATGACAGGCACGGTTTTTTATACATAGATTTGATGGAAAGCGACAAGAAGAAAATGTTTTACAAAAACCTCAATCAAAGAATTCAAGTGGAATAATAATGCTACAAAATTATTTTATCATCTAATAATATATATGGCAAATTATTATATATAATATAAATAGGAGCGTGGAGGCATACGAGTTTAGAACAATAGACCCAAATAACGGACAGTTAAGGAACATTCTTGACATCGCAGGAAGTGGTGGTGGAGGGGGTGGTAGTGTTGATTTATCCAATTACTATACAAAAGCGGAAACAAACAACCTATTCACCCCTTATTATGATAGTGGTGAAGTTGATGGTTTATTCACAAGTTATTATACAAAAGTTGAAACCGATGGTTTATTTACCCCTTACTACACAAAAGTTGAAACCGATGGTTTATTCACCCCTTACTACACAAAAGTTGAAACCGATGGTTTATTCACCCCTTACTATACAAAAGTTGAAACCGATGGTTTATTCACCCCTTACTATACAAAAGTTGAAACCGATGGTTTATTCACCCCTTACTATACAAAAGTTGAAACCGATGGTTTATTCACCCCTTACTATACAAAAGTTGAAACCGATTGTTTATTAAACAATAAATTGAATGTCAGCAATCCCGAAATAACAGGCGTTTTGAAGAGTAATGACTTTGATAGTAAAAATATTCTGTCTAACATACTGTTTAAACACAACAATGCTGTTTATTTAGAATATGATTATGATTACGATACTAACGGTGGTTTAGTTTTAGGAAAACCATTGGCTTTAGCATCAAGTTTAGATATACCATTGAATAGTAAATTACTTTTTCAACATACCGACAGTTATATAAATGAAACTTTAAACACTGGAAACTTTTTGAATTTTGTAATGAAAGAACAGACAGGTCAAATTGACTTTTATGTAGGCGACCCCGCTACTGCTTCTAATTTAGTTATGACATTAGCAAATGATTTAATAACATTTCATAAAACAACATCACCCGCTATTGGAGGTGGCGGTGTTGATGATACTAATTTAGTAAAATATACAGGTGAAACATTACAAACAATAGAAGGCGATTTGGTCATAGGTGGTGGTTCTCAATTTTCTACTTATGACTTAACGGTTAATGGTGCTACTTATTTTAACGCAACCATAGAATTTCCATTAGGAGGTGCGATTAATTTAGGAACTGGTAAAGGTTATATCCGTTCTATCAATATAGGAAGTAGCACTGCCGCGTATGATTATTGTATTTTTGGTTCTGCTGGATTACATCGGTTCTATGTTGGAGGAAGTCCATTTCCTCAATATTTAAGATTTCAACTATCAAACACACAGGCATATTTTAATGTAGATGTCGTATGTCATACTGAATTACAAACCGATGTCATCAATACAAAAAATGCTGGTAATGTTGATTTAGTCTTTAAAAGGGGTGATGTTGAATATATGAAGTTTGAAGGAACGCTACAAGCAGTGGAACTAACAAAAGGTGCTAAATCAAACACCTATGATAGTATCGGTAATGCTGATGTCAGTTTTAGAAGGAACACCATAGATTTTATGTATTTCAGAAATGGTAATGTAGAAGTAAATACAGGTATATCATTAGTTGCTGAAAGTGGTAAGTTTGATGTAATTGATAGTGCCACTCCTACTAATGTAGTATTTAAAAGGGGCGGTGTTAATTTCTTTACATTAGACGGCACTAAAAATATAATTGATGTTTCAACAGGTAGGGCGTTGTCATCTCAATATATTTACGGAGACTATTTTATCCACAGAAATGTTGGTGCTGATATGGTTTTTCAAGGCAGTAATACAACAGATGACGGTTCAGTAGAATATATGAGATACAGAAAAGCAGATGAAGATGTTAATTTTTCAAAAGACATATATGTCAATCAAGACAAAAGGGCATATTTTCATAAAGAAACTGGTAAGAATAGTTATATATTTAATGAAAATACAGCAGGTGTTAATCATTTCAAGTTCATCAATGAAGACCCTAACGGGGACATAAGATTTTATGCTAATAACAGCATAAGACTTTTCGTCACGCCATCAAAAGTTTCTGTTCCAGCACCTTATACATTAGAAGGGGATTTAGTAGATACATCCGATTTTACTAAAAATATGACATTAAAAGTATTGAGCATAATTTCACTGACATAGTTAAACAAATTGAACCTAAAACTTTCAAAATGAAGGAAGAAAAAGAAATAGGAATAACTAAAAACCATTTTGGATTTATTGCTGATGATTTAATGAATGTAATACCTCCTGAATGGGAAGATATTGTTAGGGTTGATGATGAAGGCATTAAGAAGTTAAGTTATATAAAATTATCAGGTATATTGTGGGGGGTATGTAGAGAGCAACAAACAAAGATAGAGCATTTAGAAACCCGCTTGTTTGAAGTTGAAAACTTCATCAAAGATTTTGTCAAGCCTAAAGCAAAGGCGAAATCCAAATCAAAGAATTAAAAAACTAAAACCATATATATAGGTAATGGGCAATTCAAACAGCAGTGTTGAAAACGACTACCTTGAACAAATCAAAAAGATAGACGAAGACGAAAAGACCCGAACAGATGTTTTACTCATCAAGAGCGTAAAAGAGTTGGTGGGAAGAGTGGAGAAACTGGAAAAGGAGAAACAAAACAAACTGATATATCAACTACCGAAACTACAACTCTGTAATTGGAGTTTGATATGAACAATTGATAATATTATTGTTAAATAATATTATTAATTGGAAAGTGAGTAGTGCCCATAGGGGAGACTGTCAGTATCGTTGAACCAATACCTTTTGTTGTCATAAGATGTTAAACCGACCTTGCTTTGGTTTATACTGTAGATTTGGTGGTTCTTACTTCTGATGGCATTGAAATTTACATTCTTTGGTATGTGTTCGTGGAGTGTTGCCTCATAGTCTTTCATATCTAAATCCCTTTTGACTTTCAGTTTTGGAATACCCTTTGCTTTCTTTTCTGCTTTCTGTTCGTTGAATACTTTTAGACAATACATCTTCGGTCTCAACGCTATGAAGTTTGTGATGATTTTTCCATCCATCTCGTCCTTGAATTTGCCAAGGACTTTTTTGTTAGTGGCATCATAGCAAGGGTGGTTTTTATCATAACCGCTGAAGTCCATATAATCCTTTATCCCTTTCCAGTCTTCATAGATGTCTTCGGTGAAAGTTTGTATAACATAACTGTCGGTGTCAGTGTATATCAGTCTTACATCATCCTTATACCTTGCTTTTAAGACATCATAGTAGAACGAATACATATGAACCTTTGAAAGGTCTAAAATGGTCATTCCTAAATAGATTGGTTTGTTTAAAACCAGTTTTGCTTTAACCTTTGAAACTCCTACCAGTTCTTCATTGATTATGTGGCATCCTTGATAGGTTGGACTGTTGATACATTTTTGTAGTCTTACCTGTGATGAGACTAACTCAAAGTCCATATGTTTTCTCACATTCTCCATCGTTTTTCCATAAACAGCGTTGTTCATCAATTTAAACATATCTTTCTCAAAGTCGCTCTTTGCCACTTTTCGCTTTTCAGTGTTAAAATCAATCCAAGTCTTTAACCACGCCCTTTGTTGGAACTTCACCCCTCTATGAATGTGTTTAAGTTTCATTCCTTTTTGAAGATAAAACTGTAATGCCTTGATATGGACTACATACCTGTTCTTGTCTTGAAGGTTCAAAATGAGTTTTGGTGTCTTCTCATCTCTTGCTTCCTTTCCATTGTAGTAGTGTCTGTGTAGTTCCCTCTGGTGATTTGAAAGTAGGTTTTCGGTGATGTTCATATTCTCTGGTGCTAATGGGTAATCACTATGTTCGTCGTGTATCTCCTTTGGATACTCTAAATCAACTTCAAGAATGTAGGCATTGTCGTCGTTCTCATTCCAGTCCACTATCATCTGTTCCGTCAGCATCTTCTTTATCCATTTGAGTTTCCTATGGGTAGTTTCATTGACATTGCCAGTCCATAAAGGTTGTTGGCATCTAAATAGTTGATGTAGTTAGATGGTTTTGTTTCATCATATTCGTCTTTCATATACTTATTGTTTGCCTTTGCCTCCTTATGACCCACTTGACACATTCCACCTCTCAAACCTCTCTCAATCATTTCATAAATCTCTTGGTCGGTAATCGGTTCTAACACCACTCCAGTTTTTAGAAGCATAGCATCCCAAGCAAAGTTAGGAAGTGTAAAATAATGTACGGGGTCTAAACCGTAGTATTCCAAACAAAGGTCTCTAAAATTTTCAAAGACATCAGTAAGCAATAAAACATCAGTTCTCAAATATAAGTCGTGATATTGACCAAGATTTCTTATACCGAAATGTTCCCATATCGTAAGTTCTCTTTCATACTCATCATCTTCAATATGACTTTCGGTGAGATTACTGTAAAACGCTTTCTTCGGTGGTAATTGTTTTTCTCTAAACTTGTCAAATGAAGTGAAGTAATCGTATGGATAGACACCTTTGTCAGTGAGTAAGTCTAAATCAATGTCATTACTTACATAGGGGTTTCTTTTACTGAACTTGAAGTTGTTTTGCCAGTTTTCTTTC
>CAMXCT020002859.1:0-84001 GCA_947184155.2 Cladocopium goreaui | reverse complement strand
AAAACCAGATTGCAGCCTTATGAACGTAAACGACTAGGGACGATCTGCACGGCCTCCGACTGTTCGGGCTACGGCTCAGACCTGATTGCGTACAGGTTATTAGGGCTGCAAGGACGTGCGCGTCCAGCGCAGATGTCTGAAATCGATCCGCACAAAGTGGTGTTGCATGAGGCAGTGGCCAAGGCCTGTGGCTGGGACGTGCAGCCTGCCATGACTAGTGACATGTTTCTGCGGAAACCGGAAGAATGTAAGAGGTCGGATGTGTACGTGGCAGGGTTTCCATGCCCATCCTTTTCCAAATTGGGAAAAGGACAAGGCATTCGCGACCAAAGAGGCTTCTTGACATTGAAAGGGATGGAACACATTGCTTTGACACGACCAAGGGTCATTGTCCTCGAGCAAGTGTCTTCCATTCTTCAGAAAAAACATGAAAAGGTTTGGAATTTTATCCTCAAGACTTTGCGATCTTTGAACTATGATTTTGTCTACAAGGTGATGAACACTCGAGAACTCGCCGTGCCGCAAAGCAGGCCAAGGGTGTATCTTCTAGCAGTGGTGCAAGAAGTCGGGCAAGGTACTCTGGCCCTACCAGAGAAACGTTCCGTTCCAGTGGACTTGCATCATTTCCTCAGAGAGGACCAAGTTGGCACAGAAATTTTGCAGCTTCCCAGATACGAGCAACTCCTGGGAAAAGAATTGTGGCTGAAGGGATTTATATTAGATGTGGGCGCAAGCCCACGTTGGCAGCATGTGGTCCGGAACGCAGCACCTTGTCTGATTAAAACCCGAATGGCCCAGCAGGGATATTATATCCCAAAACTTCGAAGGAGGCTTTTGCCGGAAGAGGCTGCGGCCTTGCAAGGTGTTCCTGCTCGTGTCTTCGCCGCAATGAGTGCTGCTGCAAAGGACAATAACATTCCTTTGTCAGCAGTCGCTGGCAGCCTGGGAGATGCCATGTCTGTAAATGTTTTGGCCAGTGTTTTGATGCGTGGTTTGAATCATGCTGGTCTTGCCAAATTTGGCCCAAAGCAAGACTACTGGCGCCTGGTCGAGAACGGACCATCTGCTGCTCAGCTAAGTGATCATTTGTTCCTGCATGGTACGCCATGCGCGAGCAACCGGTGAACGCTGCAACGGTTAAACGGCGCAACGGTTGAACGGCGCCCCCCTCTCGCGGCTCTGGCCCGGGCTGGAAGTGCTGAGAGGGGCCCGGCACGCGTGATTGGCTGCAGCGTTGGATGTGTATAGAGACTGGGGAAATCCCAGTCTACTCACTCGAGTCTGGCCTGGTCTGGGTCCGAGAGAGAAAGGTAGTAAAACTTGCTCGCGTGATTGGAAGTGATTGGACCCACCATGCGTTCGACCATTTCCACTCTTCTCTCTCGAGTCTGGCCTGGTCTGGCTCCGAGGAAGCAAGCTGGGGGAATCCCAGTGTCCTTTCACCATCTGCGTTATGAAGTCATTGACGAGAGGGCATGGGTCGGATGGACTGCGGTGGTCGAAAAGGAGTGGGAAACGCGGCTGTGTTTGTTGAGAAAGGAGTGGGTATTGTCGAGAGACGAGTGGTTTTGGTCGAGAGTATTTGTAGGGAATCACATCTTATGATTTGGTGAAAATCACATCAGTAAAGTCTTTAGAGCTCGACTTGCACCGCTGCATCTTTATTTTTACAGCTGTTATATAGCTGTTTGGGATCAAAACTACGCGAGAGATCTACTCGTCTCAACCTGGCCGTGGGCAGACATGGACATCCCCAATGTGAGTTCTTGGCGGCTCAACAAAGCCGAGAACCAAGAGTTGAAAGACCGGGTGATAGCTGGTGAGACTGAGTTGGACGTGAAGCGTGAAATTCAAAAACGCAAGGCCGTGGCTTGCGAGGAGCGGAAAAAAGCAGCAGCGGCCATTGCTTCAAAGCCAGGGCCCTCGGCGGGGAAAAAAAAGAAGGAGCCTATTATTGCCACGGCTCCCAATCCCAGAGCAGCTTCCAATTTTCAGACTGAGTCAGACCCGACCAATGCTGCATACTACGCAGCTGTCGAGTCGGATTTGCAGACAATTTTGAAGGAATTCCCTGGCTTGGAAGATGAAGCACCGCTTCCTTTGTCTTCCACAGAGACGGACAAGTCCCAGTCCGGTGTGCAGGAGCCATACAACTTGGAGAAAGGCAAGAACGCCTTGCAGTTGCACCAAGTGTACCGTTGCTGCATGTCCCTCTTTGCCTTGAACGTGGTGGGGTCACCAACCCCTGGCATTCCAATGAGTCGAAGAAGGGTCCTTGACATGAGCGCATTTTACTACCCGAATTCAGCCCCTGCCTACATGACAGGCCGGCAGGTCGAAGTGTGGGCAGACAGACACGCCTTGAGCGAAAAGCCCAAGAGTTTGCAAATGGTTTCCCCCGAGGAACTCGTTCACAGCATGATTGCGGCTTGCGCTGAAGCCATTCGGTGTCTCGTCTGCACATTTATTTTTGTACTAATCCTATGTTTTTTTCTGACCACATTGTTCATTTGTTATTAAAGCCTCTCGCTCAGGAAGAAGGGCGACATGAAAGCTGACCAGTGGGACGCCTGGCGTGCCAAGTGGAAGAGTTGCTTGCTCAGCATTCCGGTCTCTATCTTGGACTCCGGCTCTGAGAACGAGCCTGACCGTGTGTGGGTCAAGGCCTTCAACCGCCGACAGACCGTGAGACAGGAGCACGAGTCGTTGGTTCGCACTGCGATGCAAACTGCGCTCGAAATCGACCAGTTTCGAGTGATTTGTGAAAATCAACCGGGGTGCAAGGGGCGGCTTCAGCCCGCCCAACTGGCAGAAGAATTTGTCAAGCTTGGGGTAGCCTCGGTGCAGGGTGGCACTCGAAAAGATGGTGAAGACGATGGGCGCCTCACGGCCAACCTCATCAGTCAGGCCCTGGCAGTGAAAAAAGGCATTTTGGGTTCACCGCGAGCGGTGGAGATTCTTTTGGAGATGGAGGCTGCTTATGGCACCAGGAGTCCGTTTCAGCACATGAGTCGGTTGCATGCGGCTTCGACGAAACCCTCCACCCCGCACATGCGAGATTGGGTGCTCGAGTCTCTGTGGGACTGCCTGCAACAGAACGCATTGCAAGCTGGTGACATCACTAAAAGCTCCTTGACCGGCGACAAGCATCACGCGGGCCTGGTGGCGCTCTTTGAGCTGAAGAAGAAGGCATGCGCTGTCCATTTTTTGTCGTATCATGTCAATGTTGATGCTTTCCCTGCCAGGTGTGTGACCACTTCTTTGACATTCTGCTGCCCAAGAGCGGGATGCCAGAACCAGATCGTCAGCTTCTGAAAGAGAAGACCTCCAAGCACGACGTGTACAGGGCCAACTCTGGCGACGGTGACTGCTCCTGGATGTCGCGCTTGAACAAATCTGCCATTGAAACGTTCCGCCTGCTGGAGGCGCGGCGCTTGTTTTTCTTGCATCCCCTAAAAAATTGAAAAGTGATGATCGTTTCTGCTTCTCAGGACCTGGTCTTTGGCCGAAAGTTTGACAACTCCTTGAAACAAAGTTGCAAAGCCTGTGCTGTGGCAGAGGCAGCTATGGAGCATGAAAATGTATCGTCGGAATGGAACAAAATTCTCGGCCTTCTCAAGAACGAGGAGATTGAGCGGAAGACAGCGCAAGGGCTGATGGCCGAAAAGGAGGAGGGCGCAGGCGAGGCGTGCGAGCTCGAGCTTCTGCGAAAGCCGCCCCAGCAGCATTCCGAAGGTTCCGAGAGTTACTGGAAAGCAGTGGCTAACCAAACAGTGAGAACCTACTGCTGCTTCAATCCAGAACCTAAGACCTTGGAAGGAATGATCTCGTGGACTTCGAGTGTGCTTCAAGAATTCCACGGTGAAGTTGGGAAGAGCTGTGTCTTGACGCACTTGGACTTGGACGCTTTGGGCGAGAGTTTGGGGCCCAGTCAGCAAGCCCTGCTGAGGAAGCGCTACAACCCTGACAGTGCCCTCCTTCGCAAGTTAGTCCATGGAAGCATGATTGGCAGAAACGCACAGCGCAAAGAAGATGAAGCAACGTGCCCTGCCGAAGGCGAGTTGTTGATGGTGCACACCGGGTTCGACAGAACGTCCAAGGACATAGAGTCGCTCTTTCGCCCGTCGACTGCTCGAAAGGATGCTCCGTTGGAGGCAGAGCTGAAGGAACTGATGATCGTCTTCACGGACAAGTCCATTCGAAGTCGTAAGAAGAAGGTTCGTGGTTCCTATACGACCAGGTCCCAGGCCTGTCTGATTTCTGCCGTGCCCTTTGCAAACCTGCTTCCAGAGAAAGCCTACCCGGAATTTGGTGGCCACAACACCGCAGACGTGTTCTTCGGTGTGACAGCCCTGCAGCCGGAAGAGCTTTTGTGCCTCTCCAGGACTCACCGGATTTTCTTTATCCTCCATGTCAGTAAAATTTATATTTTCCGTCGCCTCTGCAATAGATACACCATCGCGGTAAAAAAAAATAAAACACCATCGAGATATTAATACTACTTACCCGATAATATATATATATATAAATATTCACCCCTTCATATTTAATATGATAACCCATCGATATCGATATGTATATTATTCCTTCCACCGATTAGCTATTGTCACCCCTATATGCCCTGGACGAAATATTTTCCCCTAGGATTTTTTTTTTGCAATTTCCAGGAAAGAAAAGGAAGAGATTCTGGGCGTCGACCGGGTCGTCTCTGTCACAGAAGCTGCAATGGAGAAAGGGAAGTCACAGGACGTCCAAGCTGCGACTGAGAGTGTCTTCAGCGGGCCGGCTTTGCCTCAGGCCTTATACAGGAGTTTTCTGAAGGCGCACAGCGTCAAAGCCGTGTGCCTTGGTGGTTGCACCTCATGTTACGGAAACAAATCGACATGCCTGAATGTTCCGTTTCTTTTTTCTTATCCTTGCAGTTGTCATCATTGAACTAAGGCTGGATTTGTCGAGCTCGCAGGGTGAATTAGCGAAAGCATGCGTTGCTGAACGCATTCCTTTCGCAGGGCTGACTCTGTCAGAGCCCCACTCCACCAAGTTAGAAGTCATGCTGACGGAGTTCGTCCTGTCACTCATGCAGTCGGAAGGAAGCACGTACTATCGTGCAGATTCCTCGGCCATGGCCTCGGAAGTTTCCAAAAAGCGCAAGCACACTGGAGAGGAGGGTCAAGAGGACACAGGTCCAAAGCCCAAAACCAAGTCCAAGGCCAAGGCAAAAGCGAAAGGTACGCCCACAGAAAGCCAGTCCAAGGACACGGCAGCAGAGACGGAGGAAACGGAAGCGCCTGAGGTCGGCGAGGAGGACGACTTGCCTTGGTAGAGGTGACGGCTGCGCGTTTTGTTTTGTGGCTTTTTGAGACTGGTTAATCGCGGCGATTGTCAGCAGAGCCTTGCCACGAAAACCTCGTGGCCACTGAGACGTGTCTCGGTCGTGCATTGAAAGCTGACCGTGAGAGGTTGAAAAATCGCTGTTATCGACAGCCTTGGCTGCGCGTTGCGGTTCGGGTTTCATTCGACTGACCCCCCACAAAAACAAAAATCATTTTAATGGCAATGTAAATAAATAGTATGATTTAAGGGGAAGAATACAAAACTATATACCGTAGTCCTTCCGAGTCCACTCTGATCAGTATCATGTGTCATGCAAATTTAAAAATGAATTCGCTATAATAATTAACAGACACATAAAAAGTTTCCGACCCTTTGAGAACCACAGGGGTTTTTACCATCTCCGAGTCTGCTGCAGACCCATGGTCATGTCTGTATTTTGGCTCAAGCACCGACAACTGGAACGCACTGAATCCCAGGGACATCCGCGAAGACCACAGGCGCGGACATGTTTGGGTGGTTTTTTTGTCGGATTAAATGCATATAATTGGTTTGACGGATGCAGCCAGGCATCTGCGGATGCTGGTCGCTGCGTACTTGCAACGGTCTACGGACCGGGTCGTGAACACATCTCATACAGGGAGGTGTGACCGATCTGAGGACTTTGTGCAGTCTACGGACTGGGTGGATCTACGGATCTGGTAAAAAGTCGTGTCTAAGGACACAGACTACTCGGATCTCAATCGGTCTACGGATCGGGTTTTAAAGTGTCTAAGGACACACAGGTCTACGGATCTAGTCTAAGATCTACGGATCTCATCGATCTACGGATCGAATCGTCCACGGACATACAGTATAGGGTCTACGGACCGTGCCAAGCAGGAGGACAAGTAATCAGCTTTTCCAAGTTACAATGGCATTACAATATTTATAGTTATCTTGCGGCTAGTACTTTTTATGGTAATTAGTAGTATACTTAAATTCATCAGCCCCCCGGCCCGTCTCGCTGCAGGCAATGGGCACAACTAAGAAGGCCAACGACGACAAGGACCGGAAGAAAGCCGACAAGGGTGACCGACGCCGAGGTCGGAGCCGTGACCGGCGCAGTGGAGCCGAGGCGCCTAAAAGGAAAGACGGCAGGAAGCAGAAGACACGCAGCCGTTCGCGCCCACGTTTGCGCTCAGCTGAAGCTGTGTCCGCCGAACGGCCAACCAAGACGTCTTCCAAGGAAGGCAAGGACCACGGTCGCCGAACGGTCGAGAAAGGCGGTGGGGACCACGTCTCCTTGACATCAGACGAGGAATCCTCCGAGTCTGAACGACCCAGAGTCGACGATGAGGCAGTCGACGACGACGCTGACAAGGAAGGTGACGCCGCCACTGAGCCTGCCACGGCAAAGCTGGAGCCGGCTGCGGCCGCATCGTGTCCAGAAGGACCAGGAGAAGGGAAGGACCAAGTCAAGGAGCCCACTGGAGCGGAGGCCGGACGTGGCCCGTCCAAGCCCCGTTCCAAAGTGTCGCTGCGGTCCGCGACGCGACCACGGTCGCCTCAAGGACCTCCTCCGCAGACAGACGCCTCCGATCGGGACAATGACAATAAGCACGGGAAATGGCGGCGGGGAGGCAGGCAGTTTCCAACACAAGAGATCCGCCTACCACCTCAGCAGCTGGGTCTGGTATAAGACCCAAGCTGAAGGGGGTAAGCGAAGTTGGAAGGACTGCCAGGCTGACGGAGAGCGATGGGCGAACTCGCTGTGGCGAGAGGGCAAGACCGGCCCAGCTGACTTCGCGGATTCAGCAAAGAGGCAGGCCCGTCCACCGCCCATTCGCAGCGACGTGGAACGCAAGAAAAGAGATGGCCCTGGACCTGGGCCTGACAAAGGGCCCGGATCTGGGTCGTCCGCTGGTGGATCTGCGACCTTGCTGGTCTCGATGTGGGAAGCCACCCTCCGAGAACTGAAGGGGTGAGCGCTCCCGGTTCAGAACTCCAAAGCCTGCGGGCCAACTGGATGGGAATTTTAAATTTGGCCTGCGGGTCGACAGAACTGGCTGAAGGTGGCTTTAAGTCGTACAGCACTTAGGGTCTCTCAACTAGAAACTGTCGAACTGACAAGACTTCGCAAGGGGAAAAAAACACGCTGGCTGCTTTCTAAGGTGGCCCCCATGAAGTGGTTGGCTTCTGTATATGGCACTGTGGATGTTAAGGTTTAGCGTTATAACCGAAGTTTACAATATTAGAATGACATTCACCGGGGAAAAAGTTGGTTGCGTTCCAGGAACAAAGTTTTACAATGTTAGAATACTTGGGAAAACAATTTGTTGCGTTCCAGTGTTACTCATGGGTCTAGGTTTGCAATATAGTGTTGGGAACACAGTTTGTTGCATTCCATCCTGATGTTTTTGATGCTGTTTATCGTCACGCACACATCGTTATCCTCATATGGTGTTCCAGGAAAATAATGATTCAGCATTACACCAGAGATGGCTGCAAGCTAGGTCCGGAAGGCATGATGGGGTTGTCAAACCAGATTGTAGTGTTGCTTGGTTTCAAGCCTCTCTGGCACGCAATCCTCCCAGCGAAATACAGCGCCAACAACGACAGCCGCAGGGGCAACGACAACAACAACAACAACAAGGACAAGGACACGGACAAGGACCACGACAACAACCACAACAACAACACCAACAACCAACAACAACGACGTCGACGACGACGACCACTACTACTACCACCACCACGACCACCACCACTACTACGACTACTACTGCTACTGCTACTGCTACTGCTACTACTACTACTACTACTACTACTAGTACTACTAGTACTACTACTAGTACTAGTACTACTACTACCACTACTACTACTACTACTACTACTACTACTACTACTACTACTCGTCGTGCTGCTGCTGCTACTACTACTGCTGCTGCTGCTGATACTGCTACAACTATACTGCCACTACCAAACCAACAACAACAACAACAACAGCAACAGCAACAGCAACAGCAACAAAAACAACAACAACCAACAACCAACAACCAACAACCAACAACCAACGACAACGACAACAACAATGACAACGACAATGACAACGACAATGACAACAACAGCAACAACAGCAACAACAGCAACAATAGCAACAACAGCAACAACAGCAACAACAGCAACAACAGCAACAACAGCAACAACAGCAACAACAGCAACAACAACAACAACAACAGCAACAACAACAACAACAATAACAACAAACAGGGCAACAAACAGGCAACAACAGACAACAAACAGACAACAAAATGCAACCACGCAACCGCTGAACAGCGGCAAGTTTTGTTGTCCTCGTGACAGACGGGTGTTCAATGAGTTCTGCTGCAATTTGGGTGGAAGAGACCGGTTCTTTCGCAAAGAGCGGGACGATAGCTTCCATGCCCACCACCGCCAGCGCTACTATCAAATGCGGCGTGACCACGGTCCTCGATGCAAAAAGGTCCAGGGCTGTGTTTGGGGCCTTGGAAACATCGAACTTTGCTGCTTCGGAAAGAGTTTCTTGCACAAACTGGTGGACTCTGATTGGTGCCTGCCGAATTCTTGCGCCATCGATGAAGAAGAGTTTGTGGTATGAGTTCAGGAGAGGCCAATGAGCTTTGCTGGCTCGCGATGGAATGAGCTTAGACCTCGCCAATGCGAAATATGTGTTGCAACATAGAAGTTGCTGTGCTGGTCTGCATGTGTCAATCCCAATTCATTACTTTGCCATACTTAGCGCGCATTGCGGAGGATTCAGCATGTTCAAAACTGCAGCCATTTGGTGGCCAAAACTGAACGGCGGCAGTTATGGCTGTGGCAAAATCACCGACCTGTTACACAAGCAAGACATGAAACGATATGTTCTCCTCAAAAATAAGACAATCATCGGTAGCCAAGCCGTTAAGCCGGTTTTCGACGCTCGCCATGGGCTGCGTCGCTAGCAAATCAGCTCCCCATGCCTTTGCGCCTGTGCCCGGCCGAGTAAACATGTTTCGGAAAAGCTAAAGTCTACCCTGGGGTTTTAATTTTTGGGTTTGAATGCAGGGAATGGGAAGTGCGCTTAGAACCATCCCAACCTTCATTGAAACTTGTTTAATCTTATTTGAAATTTATCCAATCTTCAAGGAACTTCGGAGCTGCGGACGGTAGAGAAGAGATGTGAATTAGAAGAAATGTCAAAAAGAAGAGATGTCAATAATAGGTTGCTATCATTGATGATGTTTTGATATTCAAGATTCAATTCTTCTGTCAAAGAGTTGAAACATGTGCTGTCAATTTTTATGGCAACAGTTCGCTGAGCTCTCGTGGTCGGTACAGCGGACTGACTTGTAAAAACGCTGTTTGGTCACTTAGACTTCGACCCGTCGCCATATTCTGCACCAAGTTATGTCTTTTTTTTCACGGGTGTCGCGCCTAATCTCTTATTTGTGGCAAGTTTAATCCCTCATAAAGTAAACCAGGTTCGAAAATCCTACAAATAATCTAGAAGCTGAATTGCCCACCTTCCACTGGAACCCGCTTTGCGATTGTAAACTTTAGTTTGCTCCCTTTGCGGTGTATTGGGTTACTCATCCCGAGGCCTTGGAAGATGGAAAATCTGAGGGTGCTGTCATGGGAGGCCGTGGGCCAAGCATCATGAGAGCCGCCGAAAGACTAAGCTTTTGCTGCAGGAAGTGTCGCAGGAACTGTTTCTTCTGAACCAAACCTTGTCGCATGCGCAAATCCAACAGACAACGCGATGGCTCTTTGCCCCTGGAGGTGACAATACGCCTGGCGCTCGCTCGGTGGACCCAAGGGATCAAGGCATCAGGGAGTGCTTTATTATTTGGTCAGTCGGGGGCCCTCCGCAATTTGTGGATGAATGGTGTGATGACCATGCGCGAATGATTTTTCACAGTTTCACAATTTTTCTTGAACAGCCATGTGTGCCAGCTGCAGGAGGATGTGCCAAGGCTGATGGAAACGCCCCGCTTTGTGAGGCAGATGAGGCGGAGCTGGTTCGCATCATGGTTGCCTCTTTTGCTTGTCGCGGCCCACGCCGCAAGCCGCGCTGTGCGGCCCCATGAGCCAACCTTCCATGATCCAATGTGATCCCCGCAAATTATTTCGCACAGACCCATAAGATCACGGTTTCATTGTGAGGTTTTCGAAGAGCCAGAAGACAAAATTGGGATGGGCAAAATTAAGATTCAAACGCGCAAAACAGAAACGAGAAACACACAGACCAAACTTTCACCACGCAAGGCGTTGCAGGAACTTGCAAATTTTATTTATATAACTGTTTCCACAAGCTATTACCCACTATCGTCGTTGCATTTCGGTCCATCTCTAATGTTCGATCTATTGATCTTTCCATCCTTCAACCCGCTGATGCAATTCTCTTTGTCCACCCGTTCATTTAACCTATCTAGCCATTTGACCATTCGATCTATTCATTCTTTTCATTATGTACGGATTTTGCTCAATTTTTTTGAAAATTGTTTTTGTCATGCTCACGTTGGTATCCCTGCACTGTCTGCAACCTCCGAACGGTGGATAAGAGAGGTGGACATGTTTGGTTTGATGGTTGGTCTATATTTGAACAACACCAGCCACTCCAGGCTGATGATTTTGACGCGGACAAATTTGAAGGCAGGATTTGTTTCTTTCCCGATGTTTCGCGAATGGAAACGAATTGCGGAGCATTCATGCTTAGATTCGCTTGATATTGCTCGCAAACTTTCAGGGTAACAGGGCCGTGGCTGAGCCGAGGGAAATGCCAAGGGTTTTTATTTGCGGACCTTTCTGGAGATTTTTTGGCTTGCAGAGGTGTATCCCAGAAGGGTCCCCACAAGAGGGGGGCTCCCCATACCAATCTTTATTTAAATTGTGCCGGTCTTTTCTCCTGTCATTCGGATGGGCTGGATGAGGTGTGGCAGTATCGTCTTACGAATATGACCAATGGAATGGTGTCATTTGCATTGGACAGGTGCTATTCTTCGATACCGAGAGGTCGGGTCAACCGGATCTTTTTCATGTAGCACTACGTGGTCACGAAGCAGAGGGGGTGTTGATTCCTTTTTGTGCAGTTTTTTTTAGCCACGTTGGAGGAGGGAAAATGTTGGTCCCACATCATCTTGGTTTACAGGCAGCGAGCTGAGTTTAGTTTTACTGTTGACAAGGACAGATGTGAGTTTCTTCGTTGCGCGCAAGGGCCCGTCGTGCTTCTGGCGTTATTGAGCTCGATATTCATGAGTCCGGGCCTTGATTGTTAGGCGTTGAATGGTCTAGCCGCGTCGGTGCGAATGATTGGACAGGATAGCTGCAGTGCCATCGGCGAAGCTGAAGTTCCAAATTGGAGAAGCCTCCAGGTTGCAAGTTAAGATTGTTAAGTGCAGACATTGATAGTAAATAGCCAGTCCCTATCACAACTGTGGGCTGCCAAGGATGGACTTGTTTGGACAGAGTGCCTTGAAGCCGGTGCCTGGGTGGGACCACCGCCCGGCATCAGCTGCTGCAGCATCCTTTTTCCTCCGCAACCGCTGCAGAAGAGAGCGGCAGCTGCGTGGAGGCTATCGCTACACCTTGGCAATGTGTAATTTCGATACTTTGTTTGTTTTGTCAGCGTTTGCTATAGCGTGCTTTCATGCATGTCCTCTGTACTACTCTGTGCAGCGGGAAGGAAGTTATGATAACATTTTTTTATAGCTTTGCGCAGGTCCTTTGAATAGATGATTGTTGGAAACTTTTGCAGGTCTTCAAGATCGTTCGAGAATTTGCCGGCGTGGGATCTGTTGTCCATGTTGGGGCTCGGTTCCCCAGGCTGAGGTTAATTTTGCATGTGTATCCGGTCTGACCATGCGCAGACAAAATTTGAAGGCGTTTCTTCGAAGCAAAGTTGTGAGGCTTGGGGGGGCCCTTTGCCCTTTTGCAGTTTCTCGATACTACAAGGCTGAGTTTGGCAATTTGCGCGCCCTCAACTGAGATTGTTGGCTTGCGCGCATCTTGACAAAGTTGATGTGATGATTTTCACTTCGTTTGACATTTCAGGAAGGGGCCTTGCCTGTGGAAATCATCAATAAGGCGTCGGAGTCTGACCCTCAGGCGTTGATCCCAAATTAGGCATCAATGGCAATGGCAGGGCGGAGTTGTTGCCACCAATTCCAGCAAGCTCAGGCTGGGGTTCACCGAGGCAGGTTAGCTTGGGAGTGAGAGTATGAGGGCTCGATCTGCAAGCAGCATTGCAGGTCCCTGTACGTCTGGATTCGACAGATTCCTCATCAAGCCGGCACCTTTGCTGTTGCTGCAGCTGGTATTATGTTATTCCTTTGCAAGTGAGGTTGCAATGGCCTTCCTGCTGGCTGGTGTTGTTGCTCTTGCCCATCGTAGAATCGAACCACTGAGTGCGGGATTGAAGTGGACGTTGGGTTTGCGGTCCATGTGGAGCTTCGCGGCTTCTGAGATTTGCGGAAGCTTGACAGACTTTGTGACGATTTTCAGGTCCCATTGGCTGTAATGAATTCGTTTTGCTGGTAGTTTGGCTAAGGCGGGGGCGGGGGTGTGTGCAGCTCCCTAGTTGGTGTTTTGTGTCAGACAAAGTGTTCTCATTTCTTTGGGTGGCAGTTGGTGTTCAGACCCTGCAGCTGCAATTGATTGCATCGTAGCGGCCCCTGACAAAACAAGGGTCTTTCAATTTGAGCCGTGACAAAAGACGGGTAAAGAAGGGTTGTGGGCAAGCCCTTCGTTTGGAAGCCTGCGCGACATGTGGATCTGATCTCAAGCGTGTGGAAAATATGGCAGCGGCCCCAAGACCACACAGACAAACAAATACGCATTTTGTTTGAAGCGGGTTTCGTTGCCATTGCTCTGACAAATTGATTTACTGCGTTTCTCTCAGTGGCTGCCTGTGCCGCGTTTCATTTGGATTTGTGTTTCACCGCAACTTGCAGCTCGAGAACGCACTGCTTGGCGAGTCCGGACGTCATAGGCCGGAGTTTGGCATCAGCCGGACAACTTTCCAGGCAGGTGAGCCAGCAAAGCCTTGCGGTCCTGGCAGGAAAACGACGAGGCTAGTTGCTAGAATGAAGTGTCACCATATTACTCAAAGCCATCCACAAATATGCATGTTTTTTGCTGCATCGGGAATTCAGCAGGGGCCCACCTTGTGATTTTGGGGCAGTCCATTGGGTCTTAAATCAAACTCAACACAAAGTCAACACAGTCAACACAAAGTCAACATGAACCCAAACAGATCAAGAAACACTGTGTTCACGGCAACTGGAAAGGCAATACACTTCAAGTTGAACTTCACTTGGGTATGTTGCCTCTGGCAACAGGCACTGGCTCAGCTCTTCACCTTTGGGCATTGCGCACGGCAACATTGAAAGATGTGGGAAGGCTGTGGGATGCCCAGAGCAAGTTGAACACGGATTGGCATCGTTACCATAGATTGGCTACGTAGTAACTATGTAGGAGTCAGTGTGTAGTACACAGTGTGTAGTTCGTGTAATTACTATGTAGTTTACTGTGTGTAGTTCGTGTCTTTTCTACTGCAAGAGTAAAGCAAGAGCGAAGCAATGGACAAGAAACGGGTAAAGAATACAAAAGAATAACCCTTGAAATTTCCACTACGAAATGGGGGGGGTCAAGGCCCTTACAAAGTGGTTTTCAGGCCCCATTTTGTAGGCCAAAAGTGGGGTCACACCCCTCATTTTGTATCTAGGCTCATTTTGGAAGGAATTTGTTGGTTTATGAGTAGGGTTGAGATGGGTTAAGGTTAAGGTTAAGGTAGGGTTAAGATAGGTTAAGTGGTTAGCAGGGTTGGTAGTCTTAAGGTTAGATATGAAGGGTCATGAGGAGTCATGTTGTAGAGAACTTGTTCAGATAGAGGGACCCAATTTTTGTAGGACATGTTGAGAGAAGAGTGCCAGAAAAGAATCATAGCAAAAAACTGTCAATCTGCTTGCGCTGCAAACGGCGTGCAGAGCTAGGAATCCAGAGACATTAGAGACAGAGCGCCCTACAAAATGGGCTTTACAAAATGGGTGGAAAAAGTGGGGCACGACCAGCTCTTATCAGGCAAGAAACCTGGTTGCCAGGTAGATGAACGTATTTTTTCTCAGGTCATGTTCACTTATGCATGCACGTGTGTTCAGAAAATATGAAAGATCTAAAGAATGACAGGGCATTGTTGTTGAAGTACATTTTCAAATACCCCCAGACAGGATGTCAATTTGTAGCACCCAAGGCCCTTGCATTCTGTAGAGCTGAACCTCACGCCCCACTACAAAGCACAGGGTCTGTCCCCACCAGGATATTTCGAAGGGGATGCTAAAGAACATTGAAATCCAGAAAAATTGAAAGAACAATGGAAGAAAAGCAGTCGTTGGGAGGAGCTAAGTGGCCAGAAGTCCGGCCTTTTGTAAGCTGATCTCAAAGACTAACATATCGACCGCGCAGGTCGGTGGCGGAAGTTTCCAAAGATAGGAGACCTATGGGAGATTTGAAACGGCTGCGAAGCAAAACTGGCAGAGCGATCAACTGCCGAACTGAAAGGCATTTGGAGCTTCGGTGTCTAAGTTGAGCTACCTATCCGATCTATCTGACCTATCTCGCTATCTGATTTGTTTGGTTTGTCTAAGCTGTCTAGCTGTGTATCTGATCTATCTCATCTATGTAGCTATCAAGCTATCTATCGGTCTAATCCCTTTGAGCTATTTAGCTGTCTATTCATCGAATCCGTTTGAGCAATCTAGCTATCTGTCTATCTATCGAATCTGTCTGAGCTATCTAGCTAACTATCCATCTGATTTGTCTGAGCTGAAGAGCTATCTAGCTCTCTATCTTCTGTTCTATCTGAGCCATCTGATCTTATCAATCGGATCTATCTAGCTATCTATCTGAGTTATCTAGCTATGTGTGTGTGATCTATCTGGCCATCTATTTATCTGATCTATCTAGCTATCTAGTTGGTCTATTGATCTAGCTATGTTGTGATCCATCTTGCTCGCTGTCTACCTGATCCATCTATATATATATATATAGGTATCTATTTTTCTGAGCTATCTATTTACCTGAGCTATCTATCTATCTATCTATCTATCTATCTATCTATCTATCTATCTATCTATCTATCTATCTATCTATCTATCTATCTATCTATCTATCTATCTATCTATCTATCTGATCTATCTGATCTATCCTATCTATCTATTGGTCTGTCTGTCCGTCGGTCTATCTATCGATCTGCCTGTCCGAATGTCTATCTATCTCTCTGATCGATCTGCCCTATCTAGCTACCTATCTATCTGATCGATCTGAGCTATCTTATCTAGCTCAGCTATCTCCGCTGTCTCAGGCAGTGCAATTCTGCGATACTTCTTCAAAAATTGACAGTTCAGATCGTGAAAACGAAACAAATCTGCGAGACTTCCTCCATTTTTGACATGTTGGCTGTACAGCGTTGCACCTCCGCTATATTGCGTTTCACGTTTTTAAGGTCAAGTGCTGAAAATACTGCGCTTGCCACGACAAACTGAGGCTGAGTCATCCGAAGTGCTGCACAACATCTTGAAGATTTGCGCATTAAAAATGCAACTCCTCTCACAAAGAGAGCCCTCGCACCTTTAATATCCTCTAATCATGTATCATCATGTATCTGTAACACGTCCGAAATAGTGCGCCTGCCATGACAAATGTACCTATTGGAGACATGCTTCAAATGTCCCACGCCTGCCAACGTTTTTGAACAGTGTACCAAACCCTGGGTTTTCGCTAATTACTTTGGCGGAGGTGCAAAATACCTTGCGCCTGTCACGCGAGACAAGTTTTGGACGTTGAAACATGGCCCTAGCATGAGTTAATTTATCACTTTTGGTGTCAAAATCGCATCCGCGCCACGACCAGGAGCAACTTTTCGACTTCTCAACTTCAAAAAGTGGCTCGGGACAGCAATTTTTGACTTGGAAACCTGCTTCGTGCCACAACGGGAAGCAATTTTTGCTGACCTCTTTGCAGTTGATCTCTCCGCCCCCGCCGCTTCAGCGAGCTACCCTTTCGAGCCACCGGAGTCACAAAACATTGAAAACACTGCGTTTCGCACCTTTGCATCTTTCCTGCGCACATTTGCCTCTCTTTTGATTTCTCCATCTTCTTCACCCTGCTATCTTTTTCTGCTGACTGGCGGAGGTGCACCTGTCCACAGATCGGAAGTTAAGCTTCTAAACTTCCTTTGATCGGACAAACGTTTGAAGGGGGAGCAAGGGGGCCCACTACTAACCATTATCCAACATAATGTGTGTGAGTCCAAAATCACTCCAGGCCTGATCCGCTAGAAGATGTCTTGAGGCCTGGACCTCCTCTGCTTGTTGACGCTGATGGCGACCAAGCACATGAATTCTACGAGGAGAATGAGGCACAACGCAATGGGACCTGGCTCATTAGTCTCATTAGCACACCTTCCGCCAGAGGCTGGACATTTGGCTCGCGTCACGCCCAGAGGAGTCCTTTGCCACCGTGCTTCAAACGTTTTGGTGCAGGTCTTGCTGTGTGTTCTGTGGCATCCATTTGCTGTGCTTGTTCGCATTCACGTCCAAGTGTCCATATGGAACAAATATTTTGAACTTTTGAACCATTGGCCGTTTCAGGACTTGCACGGGGACTGCTGACCTTTTTGCCTGCGGGGGCGCCCGAAGGGCGTGAGAGTGAAACAGCGTGCAATGGCATTCAAACAGCCGAGGTCATGGCAGCTGCAAGCTCGAGGTCAACACTTCAGCTGGAACTGCTCTGAGTTGCGATGTGTTTTGCACTCGTTTTCCTGTCATGCGGGGGTTTTCACACAGAGGCTGTGTGTTATGTGAGTTCTTGGTCCACTTTGCATCTAAGGAATTGAACCAACGTTTGACGAAGAGCCTGGCACAAGCCAGACGCTCCTTCTACTAAATTGTTTCACGCATTCGGCAGAGCAGATCCCTTCGGAAAAAAAAAGGACTGTCGTTGGTGGTGATGGTAAGGATCATGATGTAATATATTTTGGCGATGGATGACAGGAGGAAGCTGTGGGAAAGCCGAATCTAAAGGATGGTGCGGCGCAGCAGTTCTGAATGCCATGCAATGCATCAGGTGAGTAGAAGATCCAAGATCCAGATGGGATGGGGGGGTGCACAGGGTCCAGATGGGTTCATTTCATTGAGTCTTTTTGAGTTCATTCTGGACCGGAGATTGGAGGTCATGGACTGCGCTGCTGGCATCAGCGGATCCAGCGGACTCACAGAGCAGGGAAGATCACATTGTCAGGCGCGGTGTCTCGTGATGTCTCCATAGCAGGGATGTGGTGATGCTGGACCCACCGGTATGGATATATCATTTGGGTGTATCATTGGTGCACCAGTATGTATCTAGGCGTGGGCGTGCACACATACATTCATCTACATGCATGCAGGGCGCCATTTTTTGCTCGCAGTGTTCTAGTTCATGCGGTTTCTGTTGGTTTGTTGAAGGCCAAATCTGATCCAAAGGCTTCAAGAACGCTACTGCTTTTATTTTGCTGTGCTGGATAAGCAGTGTTGTTTTTGTACGGTGTATCCTTTTAGCACTTATCGGGGCGAAAGAAAGAAAAAACGATTTTTTTCTTTCTCTGCCCGAACGCACGTGTCAGCATTTTTTTCTCGGCATACCTTTTCCCGGCGGAAAAACGGGAAAAATCGGAAAAAAAAAACTTTTTCTTTCTCTGCCCGAACGCACGAAAGGATACGCGCTAGAAAAACAACGCTCGCGATCCAGCTTAGTTATCCTGGGTCTTGTTGGTGACAGGTAAATTTTGATCCCAAATCCAGGCTGAAAGACGTGAAGGTAACAGTCAGTCAGCATGTGTGAAACTCGGATGTAACCAGCGGCTTCAGGTGAAATGCCATGAGAGGAGATGATGAAAATTGATGAAAGAAGAATAAAGGAAGCGGGGCTTGGGCTTCACGCTTGGACTCAGGCAGAGACTTTGGCAGTCGCGGCGAAGAGAAAACATGAGAAAACTGACGGAAAAGGGGGAACTGATGGAAACAGCAGAGAAAAGACTGCCTTTGAATCTGGTTGACGTGCAGTGTCGCAGGTGAGAAATGGACCTTTGAACCTTTTAGGTGAGAGGCTTGGAAGAAGCATGGCGTGAGGCTGCGCCACCCCGCGGAATCCGCGGTACATGATGCAGATGCAAGCTGCCGTGCCCGTTTTGCATTTTCTCCACCTGACAGGCGAGGGTTGTTATTTTGATTTTGAGTAGTCTCCGCCTCCCGCCTCTTCTTCTCCTCCTCGCCTCTTCGCCCGCTCGCAATCGCAGTGGGCACCACCGGACCTCAACCGCGAGCTCCGGAACAGATTGGGCAGCACCGGACCCCAACCGCCGGTGGGCAGTGTCGGACCTCAACTGCCACAAAGATTGTCAGGATACATGTCAACTAAAAATGTAACTTGTAACTTTTTGTCCATTGAACGGGCCATTAATCAAGAACTGGAACTTGTAACTTTTTGATACTTTCATTGAACGGGCCATCAATCAAGAACTGTAACTGGTAACTTTTTGTCCATTGAACGGGCCATCAATCAAGAACTGTAACTTGTAACTTTTTGATACTTTTTGTCCATTGAACGGGCCATCAATCAAGAACTGTAACTGGTAACTTTTTGTCCATTGAACGGGCCATTAATCAAGAACTGGAACTTGTAACTTTTTGATACTTTTTGTCCATTGAACGGGCCATCAATCAAGAACTGTAACTGGTAACTTTTTGTCCATTGAACGGGCCATCAATCAAGAACTGTAACTTGTAACTTTTTGATACTTTTTGTCCATTGAACGGGCCATCAATCAAGAACTGTAACTGGTAACTTTTTGTCCATTGAACGGGCCATCAATCAAGAACTGGAACTTGTAACTTTTTGTCCATTGAACGGGCCATCAATCAAGAACTGTAACTGTTAACTTTTTGTCCATTGAACGGGCCATCAATCAAGAACTGTAACTGGTAACCTTTTGTCCATTGAACGGGCCATCAATCAAGAACTGTAACTTGTAACTTTTTGATACTTTTTGTCCATTGAACGGGCCAACAGGGAGCGATTTTCTTTAGAATCAAGTGATGTGTTTTGAGGGTGCTGCGTGAAATTTGAGGAAGGTCTCATTTCAAAAGGCTGCGCTTCAAAGAAAACGCATTTCTTGGAAAACCCGTTGCGGGAAGTCGTAGATGCTACACAATCTGGACATTAGTTGTGGCTTCAAGCTCTGAATAGAGCAGGTCCATCAAATCAAATGTCACAAAAACATTCCGGCAAATTTATTTGTGAGAACAAACACCATGCGTCTAAGCCGTTCACTTCCACCTGGGATGGAGGTTACTGCCTAGTAAGCTCCACCCAGTCTAGTTAGAAATTGAAGCGGGTTGCTTCCTCTTTCATCTTTTCTCTGTGCGTTGCAAGCCTGAGATAGTCGCAGTATGTCAACAAGTGTGTGCTTGGGGTAAGCTACAGCAAAACGAAAGGGTCCCGAAGCCAGTGTACTACAAGCCCAAACAAGGGACCCACCCCAATGTTTCTCACACCTAGCCGGAAACAGGCCAGACCTCACCATGGTCCCTCGGGTCTTGCACAACCGAGATTAACCCAGGCACAAACACATTCTTTTGGCTTCGGCCCTCAACCCATTGATTACGCGGTGCGACTGCCCCATCACTTCCTAGCCAACCCCTTACTCAAGAGTTCCCACGGCACCCAATAGAGACCAGGCCCATGGGCTAACGCAGCGAACCCCCAACCTGCGGAGTTGGCAGTTGCCAACTTGTCCATGCCAGCAAATGCCATGGTACCTAGCGCTAATGTTGCAAGTGGTTCGAATCCAACAGAATCAGCTTTAGTCCAACAACTTCTAGCTGAAGTGAGTAGATTGACCAATGCATTGCAATCGCAGCAACAGCAACTTCTGCAGATGCAACAACAACCACAGCAGCTTACTGCCCCTGCACCCCTGCCGATAGCACCTCCGTGCACGCCCCCAAAGGGCGCTGCTGCTAGCGCACCGGGCTTAGGTCCAACCAATGCTAGTGCTGCGGGCACTCCCTGTGCAAACTCTCGTTTTGGGTCCATAGGTCGTGCACCTCCACCGCAGCAGGTGTTGCCGCCAGGGTTGCCGCCACTTCCGTTGGCGCAACAGGGTTTAGTTGTTGACAATACCACATCTTATCACCATATTGTTTCTGCTAATAGATCAGTTGATTCAGGTAGCTCAGAGTCCTCCTCGGATTCTGGTGAGTTCCACTCAGTGCGTGCCCCATTAGTCCTTACTGAATGTAGGATTTGTGGTGACCTCCATGAAGAGATCGAATGCCCGCATCTTACCATGAACCAACCCTATTTAGCCCCACAGCCACCTGCTGTTAACTACGCGGATGATGAAGAAGATACCATTAGGATAAAATCCTTAGTTGACATGGTTTTTCCGAATCCACCAGAAAACGCAGGTCAAGCCCGTGGATATATCAATCAGGTGTTGATGTCAATAGGCAAACTCCAAAAGACCCCCGGTAATGAAGTTTACCAATGGGCCCAAGAATGCCTAACCACTGATGAAGCTGTTCTTCAAGCCGATCCTAGGTACCCCCGCACCGATCGAGAGATCGCTTCCAGACTCATAAAGACCTGTAAGCGCGGTAGGTTTGGTCTTGTTTTTCAGCAAATGGTAGAAGCAGAGCGCGCAGCTAGTGGTGCAATGCCTTGCGGGCGCGCGATGTTGCGTAAAATATTCAAACATTTTCAACTCGAGCGTGACCGCATCGGCATGCTTGGCGAGCGAAATCTGTTATCCCTTAGGGTCGCTGGTAACACGGTAGCTGACTTAGAGGCCTTTAGGGATAAGTATATTTACGTGATGTCTACCATTCCCTTAGAGGATTTACCGCGACAACAAACGCTGTTTAACCATCTCATCGACGAACTAGAACGCAATGCCGTGATCGCCCCAAAAGTTGTTAAAGCTAGGGAAGCCCGACTAGATAGCCATCGTCGCACCACAGACTGGTTATGGTCTAAGGTTGAACTTGCCATCCAACTTGATCAGCAGAAGCGTAATCGCGCCGAGTTTGATAAGCAGCTGAAGTTGAAGCCTGCTGCTGGCTATGCTGGCACGCAACAAACCCCCGATGACAAAATCGCTGGTGCCCCTGCACCAACCCCTAATCCCAAAGCTAAGGCCACGCCTAAGAACCAGGGTTCAGGGGGGGGTAATCCTCAACCAAAGAAAACCCCTAAAAAGGAGGACGTGAAGGCAGCTCCTGCCCCGAAAGCGAAGCCTAAGGCCAAGCCATCCGGTCCAAAGCCGCCTCCGCCCAACCGAAAGGGCAACACGACCCCGCGTGGGGAAGAAGCCAAGAAAGTAGCAAATATGAGCGCTTCCGAAAAGGCCAAAACCCCTTGCATGTTCTATGCATACAATGCATGCAAAGCTAAGTCGTGCGCGTTCCTCCACTCAGACACCAACAAGTATAAGGGACCTCCTCCTAGAGCACTTGGTAAAAGCGGTAAAGCCCCTGCCAAAGCTGCTGCTAGTATGGCAACTGTCATAATCCCAGAGGTCGCTGCCGATGGCGCGACTAATAATCCTGACCCCATCAATGCCATGCCAATGAAGGCCTCCAAATCCATCCCTTGGCTTTGGGACACGGCCGCAGGTCGACACTTGATTGGACGCCAAGCCCTCACACCAGCCATGAAGGAGCACTTGCAGCAATCACCCAATCCTGTTGCTTTTGCTACCGGAGGTGGCAGCCAGCCTGGCCAAGAGTCACTAGCCTTTAATGGAAGTAAGATTCTTGAAGGTGAAGAGGTCTATGTCCTTAAAGAATGTCCTCCCGCACAAAGCATTGGTAAGACTGTCATAGATAAGGGTTACATGTTTGTCTGGGATCCCAGGGAGAACGTCCCCTACTTGATAGCTCCTGAAAATATCAACAGGTGTAGGATGAAAGTTCCCCGGAACGCTAGAATCTGTGCATCTGGGGTAGTTGAATATGTTCCTCAGTATGATGAAGAGTTGACCCCACGTCATTTTGTGCCTAGCGAGCATCTTGCTCCTGTCTCAACTGCCGTGCCAGCTCCACCTGTGGAATCTGATGCTCCCGCTGACGATGAAGAAGATCCTAATGACCCCGGCTATGCCCCTAGCTTTGCCGGTAGTGACCTTCCTAGTCCCTCAGAATTAGATGAAGTTCTAGATCCCAAGCCTGTTGAGGACGCTGCTGGGCCCTCTAGCGCGTCGGAGCCTAAACACCCAATGGATGATAAACTTTTGGTAGAGCTAGCTGATGGTGAGCCGCCTAAGGATGAAATTCTAAAGCAGCAAGCCACTAGCCCTGAACATTTGCGTACCCATTTTCCCAAAAATCCATACTGTCCTTTGTGCCACATAGCAAAAGATACCGCCATGAGGGTTTCACATGTCAAAGATGGCAAAGCCGATGATTTTGTCGATCCCCCAAAGCAGCCGCTGGAACAGCTTGCTACCGATGATGTTATCTTAGCTAAAGGGTCCGAACACTTGGGTGTAGGTATAGGGGGAATAAGGTCGCATCATGTCATCCGCGATGCGTACTCTGGTGCGCGTGTTGCATACCCATTGTCTAAACGTACTGCTGACGCGCATGCTCGCAACTTTAGACATTTCTTAGGATTGCGTGGATCAGAGCTCACCACCCGAACGTTCATCAAAATGGACGAAGCAGGCGAGCTTGAACAGGCGGCACATGCCGTAGGCATGGTTCCAGAAACCTCTTTGCCGAACAGATGGCCCCACAATGCCATCCTCGAGAGAGATGTTCGAGAGGAGAAGGAATGTTGTCGCACTATTCACCTCCAATCTGGCCTTCCCTATGAGTATCACACATATAGCTATCCATATGCTTGCCTTTCAATGTCATTCGACAAGCCTTCAATAGCTGACCCCGACAAAACCCAATGGGAGTCGCTTACTAGGAATAAGTTTGATGGCATGAGGTTATGCTTTGGTCAGTTAGTGTATTACCGTAGGAAGTCACCCACCAAAAGGACTTTGGAGCCCAACATGTCACCTGGTCTATTTTTGGGTTGGAGGATGGATCCCGGTTTCCGATATAGAAATATCTTAAGGGTGTTAGATTACCAAGAGTATCGCACTAGAGGTGGAAATTCAGCCGTTGATGTTCCAGAAGCAGAAATCTTTGTCCCTGAAGGTGATCCTGTTTTTCCAGTAGGTTTTTCACGCCACCAAGCTCTCATCAGGGGGGATAACCCAGATGATCTTAAGTTGCCTGAATATGCCTTAAAGGATGTGCCCTTCCCCAAGGAGGGCGGAATAGCCTCACCCTCTACACCAGGTCTCAAAAGTCGTTCTGTTTATATAACCGTAGACCGTATCCTTAAGTGGAAAGAGACCCCTGGTTGCAAAGGCTGCACTGGCCATTCGCGCGTGCACACTGATGAGTGCAGAGCCCGCTTCTCAATGTTGGTTGAAAAAGAAAAAGAAGCCGAAAAAGAAAAGAAAGCTCCACCACCCACAAGTGAGACAGAAGCAGAAGACAGGGATGATGAAGCACATGGCATCATCTTCCACGGTGAGGATCTGCCTGATCCCGATCCGATACCATCTCACCTCTCCGCAGAGGACAGAGCATTGGTTGAGGAAATCTTCGTAAGAGGTGAGGTACCAGGGTCATCCGAACCCAGTGCTCCAGCCGAGCCTGCTGTTTCCGTTTCTGGTGTAGCTATTCTTCCCCAAGTTGCCAATCGATGTTCCGACCTATGTCAAAAGTCGCTGCCTGTTTTTGGTTGCCCCGCTGTAGGTAAGCCAACTAACCGCGATAATCGTAGGAGCCGGAAAGCTGCCAAGAAAGCTTCCAGACCCAATGCCAAGTCAACCATGTTTGAATTTGCTTGTTCTGAGGACTCCCAGATGGGTTTTACTCACCAAGAATATGGCATTAATCATGTTAGACTTTGTAAGGATAGGATAGACCTGGGAGATGAGTCACAATGTGAGCAACTAGACTATCAGATAGATGAAGCCGCTAAGGTTGCACCTCCACATATGTGGGCCTCTATCCCTTGCACATCCGGATCCCCTTGGCAGTACATCAATAGGAAGAGGGGTGGTGCCGCATTCATTAGGAAGCTTGCCCACCAGGTCAAAGAGTCCAAACGGTTGTTTAAGAGTTTTTCCAAACGCGCTGAAAGGGTTCTCAATCATGGTGGTACTGTAACGTTTGAATGGCCAAGACCTTGCTCTGGCTGGAAAAGGCCTGACGTTGTAGCATTCTTTGAGAAGCATCCCCAGTTTATGACCGTTGGTTTTGAAGGGTGTACCGTAGGTTTAACCGACAGAAATGGTTATCCCATCAAAAAGCCATGGAAGCTCAAGACCACTTCTCCCCGAATTGTAGAGGCGTTTCAAGATATGCGGTGTCGATGCCAGCAACCTCATTCCAGATGTGAGGGAGCTGAGACCACTCGCTCCGCAATGTATCCGCCCCAAATGACTAATCTAATTGCGCAAGCTTTGTATCCCTCAAAATGTGCCCAGCAGTCCGTTCCTGCTATGCCTTGCCGACCGGCAACTAGCGAGCCTCAACCCCATAGGGAAATTGAGCAGCACCTTAAGCATGTATCCCCATTAGCTGGTTTTGAAGATTTAGCCCTAGCTGTTGAATCAGACCCCACCGCTAATAGGTTGGTTACAGAACTTCTTGACCATGAACAATTGATCGCCCAAGCCTTCCACCTGGAAGACCCAAAGGCGCCAACGCCTGAGATCAAAGCAATGGTCACTAAGCTCTTATCCCGTGCAGAGATGCTGTCCAATCCCAAGGCCCTAGAGGCAATCCGCGCCGAAGCCGATGGTTTGGTTAAGGCTGGTACTTGGGATCTTGGCTCGGTCCGCGAGAAGGAAGATGTACGCAAAGAAGCTAAGGCTTCGGGTGTGTCAGTGCACTTTGGTCAGCTCATGACCATCGCGTCCATTAAATTCTACGAGCTTGCAGACCACCTTCACAAAATGAAGGGGCGCATTGTGTACAGAGGAGACTGCGCAAAGGACGAACATGGTGCAGCCGCGGTTTACCAAGAACTCGGCGCAAATCCCACCTCCGTCCAAGGGCTAAACGCCTGCCTGGCGTATGGGTCGCTGCCGGGTAACCGCGCGACGGCTGCAGATGCAGTCAAAGCTTACGTCCAAGCACTGTTATCTTCCAAATACAAAACCTGGATTGAGCTTCCCCCGGAGCTCCGCCCTAAGTATTGGAAACAACAGTTTGTTAAGCCCGTAGTCCTCTTAATTAAAGCCTTATACGGTCATCCTGATGCCGGAGGCCTGTGGGAACAACACCTGAAAGTCATCATCAAGAACCTTGGTGGACAGGAAGTTCAAGAATACCCAGGAAACTTTTTACTTCCCAGATACAAAGTTACTTCTGTCAACTTATGTAGACGATTTAACTCTTGCTGGCCCCGCCGACCAGCATGATGCATTCTGGAGTAAGTTAACTTCCGTCGTAGACATTGAACCCCCAGAGCCCATCTATAGGATTCTTGGACGCAACCATGTTGTTACCCCACTATCCAAGACCGAAGGTCATGAAAAATGTGCAGCCTTCCAAGCCCAAGATGGCATGGTTTTTGATATGGCAGACTACGCTCAGCAGACCGTAGATTTGTATAAGTCAATAACCGGTGTCACCAAACTCAAGCATGCCGCCACGCCATTTCCACCTGAGGGATCCATCACCATTGAAGATGATGAAACTAAAGGGGAACTAGCTCCAAACGCATGTAAGATTTTGATGAAAGCCCTTTGGTTAGGTAGACTTGCACGTCCCGACATCATCAAGCCTATCAATGATCTGGCCACAAAGGTCCAGTCGTGGTCCAGGGGGGATGATAAGAAGGTCCTAAGATTAATCCAGTATATAGCCTCAACCCCACACTACAGGTTAGTAGGTACCATTCAGGACAAGCCTGAAGACCTAGAGCTCAGACTGTTTGTCGATGCCGACTTCGCCGGCGACAGATCCACTGCACGCTCAACCTCTGGTGGCTTTTTGGTTTTAACTGGCCCTAGTTCCTTCTTCCCACTTGCATGGATTAGCAAGCGCCAAACATCCACTTCTAGATCGACCACGGAAAGCGAGGTTGTTAGTTTAGCACATTCGCTTTATCAAGAAGGCTTGCCTGCCTTACAGTTATGGGAGCTGTTGCTTGCACGCTCCGTAACCCTTAAGGTCCACGAAGATAATCAAGCAACAATCCTAGTTGTGAAGAAAGGGTATAGTCCCAAGCTTCGCCATATAACTAGAACACACAAAGTTAATTTGTCTTGCCTGTCTGAAGTCTTCAGAGATGATTCTGCCGAGATAGAGTACACCCACACCGATGACCAGGCGGCAGACATATTCACCAAGGCATTGCCTCCACATAAATGGGCAGCAGCACTAATCCTTCTAGGAATCCGTGCTGACCTCCCATTAGACCTGAAAGCCAAAGCATAGGTCGCTGTGGACGCCCGCTCACGCGACAGTAGTTGCTTAGCTCACTGCCAATGCGCAGTATGTGTGGAACAGGCGAGGGGGGAGTTGAAATATACCGACCCCTGAGCCCCACTATGTATAGCATAGGTAGTAGGTCATATGTAGAGCACTGCCATAGCTATGAGTCCAACTAATTCAAAGTAGCTATTCCCAATATTGTAGAGTAGCACCACATGCCTAGATGCGTTAGGTATGTTGTGTAGCCATAGGTAGAACCCGATGTAGTTACCCTCCCTAACAACAACCTGGGTGGGTTGAACTTTACATGCTGGTGACCCCATGGCTCAAGTGCGCAAAAGCTGCGCGCTTGCTTGTTTTGTTTGATGCAGGTGTTGCCGGATTGGTTTTCCCTCTTTGTTTGGGTTTCCGGTTCGACCCCCTGTTTCACTATGTTTCACAAAACTGAAAGGTGAGTTTGAATCACGGGAGAACTTGCAAGCATGTTCTATGGCTTGCTCAAATTTCCACAGAATACGATCGCGCTTAAAATTGTAGCTTTATTTTTCCCCGGTTTGATGAAGCCATGAAGGGGTGCTTATTGGATCACATTACCCAGTGATACCTGTGATTTGGTCCCTGAAATCGTCCCGAAAAAAATCATGGGACCCGGGAGCAGCTTGTCATGGGACCAGCAGCGAACTGAACAAAAAAACAGCGGCCCTGGGATCCAATTTCTGGATAGACGATCCACTTTTCTGAGCGATTTTGAAGCATATTTTGGTAAGTTTTCAAAGGGTCAAAAACCACTTAGGTCGATTTGATGGGTTCCATGACCATCCATGACCTGTTGGTTCAAGCAGGTGGCATCAAGCCGAATATCTCCAACTTCGGAGCAGATCAGTTCGACTCCAGAAGTGGCTTGATGAAATGATCACTGCAGCGCCATGAGCTATGAGCCTATTATAGCCTATTGGGATGCCCGGATGGTGGGACATGGGATGACGATATATGACAATACAATACAGTACGCCTGCAGGATCCTGTTGGAAAGGAGTGATTTTTGACCACTACTGTCACTACTGAGTCACTGCCCAAGGCAGCCCTTCACCTGAGGGTCTCGACGCTTTCATATCATCACAATCTTTAGAATCTATAGAATCTATATAATCCAATCTAATCCTGTCTAATCCATCTCATTTCCGTGTCTATGAACTCCATTTATCATGGCCGATATGAGAATGCTGAAGAAGTTTCATTTGCCCGAGCTGTCTGCCTCGGAGGTGTTGAGGGGAGAAGAGCTCGAGAGGAATTTTACACGAACCTTGGCATCAACAGCTCCATTGGATCATTTGCGACTTCCAGGATTATTCAGATTGTTCAGGCAGTCGCAGAAGCGATTCATAGTATGGCCAGGGGTGAAAGATTACAGGCGGAGTATTGGGTGGTGGCATTGTGGTCTAATGCTTTAAGACCGGAATCTAAGGAATCACACGCACACGCATAATTATATTATATATAATTTATATAATTTTATAATATATATATAATATAATATATATATATATTATACATATATATATATAATATACATATATATATATAATATACATATAATGCTAATAGTTTGCACTTTGCTTTTGGCTTGATTTGCATTCTTTCGTATTGGTGCTTAGCTGCTTGGTGCATACTTTCCAGCAAGGGAGTATCTTGGAATTGTTGCTTTGGGGAAAGCTACCAATGGTTTGACTTAAAAGCCAGCAGCAAGCCAGTGGTGAGGTATTTTTACATGTCGATCAATATGGGTGTGCTGGTCTCGTACGGCTGCTTGGACTGTTTGGCTCTCCAGATGTTCTGCAGTTTCTAGCATCACACCAAGAAAGATGGGAAACAGTTTTGCAACCATTTTGACAACTGAACATCCTTGCAGATGTTTCAAGTTTGAAGTGATAAATTCTGGCTTGGCACTTCCCAGCATGTTTCAGATGTTCTATTATTTTCTCATCTCACTCAACGGCCCCTTTGGATCCCTTTGGATCCTTTTGGATCCCTTTCACACATGTCACCGCAGGTTTTCTGACGACTTTGTGTTCCAGTGGGCTGCCGGGACTCATTCCCCCGAGCTTTGGCTATGCCACTGCCTACTTCCTGGCTGCTATGGTTGCTTGGCGGAGTGGGCCTGTGCTCCAGTGTTTGAAGGAGTCGAACTATTGATTGAAACGGGTTGAAATGTTGATGTTGGTATGACCTGGTATAATATTTCATTGTATTAGATTGTATTAGTAATGTTCTTAATCATTTCTGATAACCGCATTGGTTTTTGTTTTCAACAAGTAGCGGGGATTACTGGAATCCGTTGTATGAACCTTTGTGTGCCCAGCAGTTCTGAACTTCTGTGGTCACAATAGGTTGCGTGGTTTAGCCTCCAGCTAAGGATAAGGCACGGAAACCTTGAATCTTCAGGCAAATAATTCAGGTGAGAGTCATAAGTATAGTGTCTAAGAAAAAATCCAACAGACCCACGGAATAGACCATACCCTTGGTTTATGAAAGGATTCCTCTCATTTGGGGTGTTGGAGGGACTTGGGGTATGCTCCAAAGGTATGTCCAAATCATCTTAAATAGTATATAGTTTTTCGCATGGTTCAACTCCGCGCAACTATCCATAGCGCACCCAAATGTGAATACCACCCTGTAGGTTTGACGAATCATGACATCCGATGACATCCGGAGTATTCGCCCATTGTTTGAGCATTATGTGCCAGGCCATGGTTGTGGCATTGACCGTTTTCCTGTGCTTTAGCAGTAGCTACAGGCTGCATTGGAAACCCCGGGGCTGTAGATGGCACCACAGGGCAGATTCGTATGTTTACACCTAGAAAATAGGTGTCCCACTCTTCTTCAAAAATCTGAACCTGTGTGACACTGACTACGTGACTACATGAATATTGGTTCATATCATGTCTATCAAGTCTATCAAGTCTTATCCATGTTCCAGAGTACATGCTGAGATCTCGAAGTGGGAGGTTAAGCATGACGTGGGCCGTGCGAGTTGAGCAGATGCAAACTCTCATAGCTCTGGCTCAGATCATTTTATTCGAACATCGTAGCCATGGGCAAAGGAACACAAGTGATAAAAAGAGACTAAGGTCACCACGGCAGAAGTGTTGGAACATGTTGGATACTGTAGATAGATAGATAGATAGATTAGATAGATTAGATAGATTAGATAGATTAGATAGATTAGATAGATTAGATAGATTAGATAGATTAGATAGATAGGATAGATAGGATAGATAGGATAGATAGGATAGATAGGATAGATAGGATAGGTAGGTAGATAGATAGATAGATAGATCGATCGATAGATAGATAGATAGATATGTGTGTGTGCGCGAATCCCACTCAGACTTTGCAGCATAATCAACTGTTTGATACGCTGTGTTGGTCGTGTCATGATTGAATGAAGCAACCAATTGTTGCTTGATGGTTTGAGTTGCTGATTGAGATGCTGGAGACATTTCATGGTGACATATTGCGATTATCATTTCAAACGCAATGCGACCATCGGTCGCTATTGGATTACATTGGTATGTGAATAGAAGTAAAATTATACAATGATATATGAATACCGTGATGGGATTTCATAGGTGCATACTTTGAAAGATGGCTTGGTGTCCCTCATTTCTTCATTCAGCACCGCTGGCTGCCAGGTGCCTGGACCGACATGTGGGCAATGCCATTCGCGGAGTGGTGCCTGGGCCAAGTGTTGACCCGGTTCACCAGGTTCTTTATGGCTTGGATCTACGTTTTTTTTCGTTTTTTTGGATCAAAATGGTGATCTAGACATAAGTAGCTTAGCGGAGTCGTATCTTTCTCGCCTTTAGCTCTGCTGAACTGCTGAATCTTTGAGAAGGCGACCCACTGGGACGCCCTGAGGTTCTGCATGTAGTTTCAGCAGCAGTGGAGGGCTCATGGCGGGCCACGGCCATTTGCATTGGTGACTTGGTAGATGCAGTGTGATCCAGCATGATCCAGCTGTTTATTTGTTGGAACTAGCTGGAGCCCCAGCAATTAGGCTACTTCAAGAATCATCCAGGACCGCAGTCTGTTGTGAAAGTTTGTTTCTTCATAGCCGAGGCGTCGAAGTGAATTGTGGTTTGACTAAACTCGGATATGGTGAAAAAGAACCGTGCAAGATAGCCCTCAATACTATGATGTACTATATATAATATGCCGCAGGCGATTTCCCCAAACCTGTCAATTCCAAGGTCCTACAAAAACTCACGAGATCACAATATCAATGACATGTCCTTCAGTGAGATCAAACAGTCCCAAGTGATTTCAAGACCATGTTTGATGCAATACCAGTTTTTTGGTAGTGAAACTCCAACTACTTTGTGTCGACCTCGGTTCCTTCAACCTCCTGAGGTTGGCCCTTGTTGCTGCTGGGTTTGTTGCTGAGTGTTTGTATCTCCTTGATCCCTGCCTCGGCTGGCTTGGGCCTTTTTGGAGCCCTCAGCGTGCTTGGTGGACTTCTGTTGGCCACCTATGGCTGTGGGGAGTTGTCGTACCTTGGACTGATAAATGGTGAATGGTAATGAGCTGGTGCATGGTGGTCTAATGTGGTCTATTTGAATGCGACAAGAAAATAGCATATCATTGTATGCAACAACACATGCACAGATACATGTGTATGATGGGTGTGTGCGTGTGTGTTTCTCTAAGTTGCTACTGTATGCGTGTCACATCGTTGACCAGCGCAAAGACTTGAACAGACAGAGTAGCTGTGTTTTGCTTGCCCTTGCCGCCTGCAAGCAAGTAGTCTCTAATATTTGACGCATTTTGCGCAACAAGAGTCTCTAACACTCGTTCTAACAATGCCATCCAATGCCCCAAACTCGCCAAGTTGATCCAAGTTGCTCAGGTGGGTTCAATCCGCTGCTCAGCGAAATTCCCACGTCACGCGACAGCAGACAGCAGATTTCCTACGGATAATGCCCACCTTGGCAGCGGTGAACTTGGCATTTAACAGTGTCTACAACTGCATGGCCTTCTGGTTTCAGGACACCGACAGGGCCGGGGAGCAGATGGGGGCTTTGCAGCACCACAGAAAGGAATCTGCAGAATCAATGCTGGCAGAACGTGACAACACACATCATCATTATTAATGATATATCATTCCTGGATATAGTATTTCTATGGTATATCATATAGACTAATGGTATATCATTAATAAGCAATGAAAACACGATACAATTCCTGGAGATGGCCCCAGGAGCAGGCCTGTTTGATGGATGTGCGCTTGGGCCCTCTGCAGCTCAACGGCTCGTGGCTCGGCCGCCCTTTCGGCAGATGGATGGTTGATGCAGATCGTTTCTAAATTTCTGGATGGTGCTTAAGTATGGTTAAGTTATATGTGGTTCTTGGTGGTTATTGTTGTACTGTATACTATATTAATATATCACAATCTATTATCGGAAATGTTGATGTGTTGGAGAAGCTTCTTTGCACAACGTGCCTTGGAGGTTCTTCAACGTGGCCGATGGCTTGGCTATCGTCGTCTTTACGCATCCTTTAATGAATCATTTGAATCCGTGGTTGGAGCGAAGGTGGGAACAGGGGGAACATAGCGGATGAAACTGGGAGTGGCTTCCATGCAGGCACTGTTTTGGGAACAAATGCAGCATTTGGATGCAGCATCCAGGGGGACTTTTAGGGGCAGATGAAAAGTGTCTGACCTTGGTCTCCTTGCTTCCTTTTAGGACATAAGAACGGAACCTCCTAGCTTGACCTTTCTGTCTCAAATAATAACGCTGTCCTTTCAGAGGGCCCTGTTCCATACCAAAATCCCACGCAATGATATGTCTGCGATTTTAATGATGTTTTGTTAAGAATTCGGAATGCATTGAAAAATTCAGAATGCGGCCTTGATAATATCTTTGCAAAGCAGGAAAGGACAAGACTCACCTGGAAGACACATATTTGTACACGTGTTTATTAAATGCACAATGAAAGAACACAGACTACGAAGGTTGTCAAGTGTTGGATGCCCCAAATCTGTATCCCAAATTGCTTCCTTGTAAGTTTCCCCATCGCCATCACCAGGTTTGGTCTACGACGTCATGGCAAGGTGCTTCTGGGCTGTGCTTTGGCGGCGGTGTCCGTCCTTTGGGCTATCCAGTTGGAGGTGGGGGGAGCTTGGGGTGGGAGGTAGTCCCAGAGCTCGGTGCAGTCCCATGTCAATCCCAAGATGTCCCGAATAGCAAAGATATAGGATCACGGAAGCCAGGTATTATACCAGCCAGATTTGGCCGCATCATTCTTGAATATGTTTTACATACTGGTGTTATATAGATTTATATTATGTATATATATAATAGTATGTAGACACACACACACATATATATATATATATATTTATGCAAATATAATTATCTAATGTTTTTGGAAAAAAAAACTTCACACACTGGACTGGTTTTGATTTTTTGAAGTTGGATTCACCAAAGGTGTAGTCGATAGGTGGCAAAGACTCTTCAGGGCCACACAAGGTTAAATATAACCCAACAGATTTCAACATCCTGCCCGGCCCAATGCAACAGCGGAACGAACAGAACAATAAGGGTTACCAGCTGCACTAAAGTGCCCAGGCCAACGCAGCTAGCAGGCACAGGAGTGTGCGTCTACACCCTCTTCCGGCTGAATCCCATAGCTTCGTTGGCATGGCTAGGGAAACAGCTGCCCATGCCCTCTGCCCTTTCTTTTAGATCAATTTCAATTAAAGATTTAAGCCACCATGCGCGGTGTAAGCAAGGTGTACACACACATTATATCACTGCGTATAGGTACATATAGCATTATATAGCGTCGTATAGCAAACACCCCTGATGCATGTCGGCAGTGGCAGGAGCAGCGCCAACGTGCGCCGTTGCTGGACGAGGTGTCGCTGTGTGCGCCAGATGGCATGAAGATGAGCAGAGCCTTGGCTCTGGACGACAGCAGACGACGACTGGGTTTTGAACCGTGGGGAATCTCTGGGTTTTGATGTTTTCTGTGGACACCCCCTATTGGCAAATCATAGCAAATCCAAGTGGGGATGGGTCAAAATGATCAAACCTTTCAAAACGCACGGTTTAATATCCGGAAAAAACAATGTTGTGGTTTCATAAAGGTGCGGCCCTTATTTTGACAGTACCCAGATGGAGGATCAAATCACCTTTAAATGATTTAAATGTGTGATATTGGAGACTTACCAACATAATAGACTATAGAGCTTTGCTTGGCATGATTGATGGTGGTCATTATTGATTGGTAGCGATTATCGTGATTATCGTGGTTATTATAGCAATGCTTAAATGGTTTGGTAATTAATATGCTGGCTGGTTGTTTTACCCACTTTTCATTTTCCCCTCTAGTTAGGATGACAATGATCCCAATTGAGTTTTTTTTGACATGGAACCCACAAAGCAAACCAAAGAGTACCGTTTCCCTGAGTGAAGATTGATCACATGTCCTATGTATGGACTCAAAGAGGTTGCAAGAAGATGTTTGGTATACATCAAGCTCGCCAGATAGGTTTTTGAATGACTAGTGTTCGCGGACTAAGGTTAGGCATTCCCGCAACACCGGTTGGGTATGTAGTAAGCTATTGCTACAACGGTACCATGCTACGTTTCTGAGAGGTCACGTGGAGGTGATGAAAAAGGTGGGTCATACACCAGTTGTCAATGATCAGTTACTCACCATGGACACTATCCGTCACTATCCCAGTTGCTGTTACACCTCATATGAGCTATGGTCAATACTCATGGTTAATAACCATTAATAGGGGCTAGTCATCCAATGGTTCATAGGGATTTATAATAACCATTATAAGGATCCTTATTATGGATGGGATGACCATCAACCATATAGTGAGTATTGACCATGGCTCATATGAATTTGTTGCATCCAAATTTCCACCGAGGTTTGTCCGCCTGGTGGATGGTCGGCCCATATACTGTCATGGGCGTGGCAGAAGTCTATGTGATCCTTGGCAGCGCTGGCCTTGGGGGTTCAGACTGGTTCAAAGCACCCTGGAATGGATTTCTGCGGCAAGAAGATAGTGCCAAAATCCCGGATCAGCCATGTTCATCGGTGCTTACTGTTCACCTTTTGCTGTGAAATAATGTGGACAGGGTCGCAGGGCACGCATGTAGCCACGTTGTTCATCGTCATTCATCATTACATACATATAAATACAAATATATATATATATTCATGATATGATACGATTTAATGTAATATAATATAATCTAGCTCATTATGATTGAATTACTGTAAAATAGTATAGTATAATTAATACGACCTAATTAATATAGTTTATTATGATATTAAATTATATAATTTCATATGTCATATGATATAATATATAATATGATTTAATGTAATATAATACAGTTTACTATAATATAAGATAATATAGTTTGATATAATGTAATACAATATAGATCAATATAGTATAATATTAGATAATATGATATTGTATAGTTTATATAAATTAATATACTTTGTATATCGTATACCTTTCAGCATTCACATTCATTCAGCATTCACAGCATTGACTTCAACCAATATAGTCTTTGATATTTCCTGGTTCTTCTCAATCAACTCACCATGCACCATCCAAACAACTCCATGTTGGGCCATGGAGCCGGTAGCCCGGCCAGGAATCCAACGCTGTACTACTTGGCATATTCGCAATCTCCGCTGAGGCAGGGTCGCACTATGTCACAGTGACCCAGATGTGATTTGTGAGGCCGTGCTTGGCATTGCTTTGCCAGGTTGCGTTCAAGTGCACAAGCATTGGGCCTTCTGATGAGTGCGACCAGTTCTGCTTTGTGAGCCATCCTTTGCTTAGCAAAAATTTTGGAGAGGATCAGAGTTGAGTCACCCCAAATTGAAGGGCGTGATTTGAAATGACTAGTCGAGGTTCCAATGAGCTTCTCCATGAACAGCAGATGCTGAGACAACACAAGGGTTTTGCACAACTGGTCATTGCACATGGGGCGTTTTCTCATAGCATAGCTATTGATGTTACCAAGGATTAGGGTTAGGATATGGTGAAAAAGGTAAAATGGTCATGGGACGGTATGGCAATGATTACAGCCGTCGCGGTGAGGTTTACGATCTTAACTGCCATCCTGGGCGGAAAGGATTCTGACAGCCTTCAAGTATCTGGGCAGCAAAATCTCCTTGCATCCTCAGCCTCAGCCTTTGTACTGCATTTGATCCCTAATTAACACAGTTGCTGGTTTGGAGTTCTATCTGCGTTCGAGCAAATGGAAGAACATTTCGGGGTCACCATGCAGGTGGGATACTTCTTGTCTTTGACAATGATGATTCCGTTTATTTGTGCCTTGGCAGATCTGAAGTCGGAGCTGGATATGCTACGATTCCTTGAGGGTCTGACTGATCTGCTTCAGTAGGTCGGCCTGGATTCATTTAGACAATCACATACGTATGATGTATATATATATATACATATATCCTTGATGTAGTTGAATATGCAAATATATATATATATACATACATACACGGTATATAATATTATAGTTAGATAGATACAATGTAGATATTTGTCGGGTTTTGCCCGTGCCAGGGCTTTTCAACCGAGGCTGGTACCTTTGTGTTCAGTCCAGCTGGGAGGAGCGGCATTTTGATGAAGAGAGCGAAGCCGAGGCAACGGGTTTGGTTCGACGGGGTAGAGATGTGACGGCTGTGATTTGGCAATTTCTATGCCGATTTCCATGGCAAAGTGTTTACCTGAGGGTAACTATGGGTACTATCCCGTGACGATTCATGGAAATTTAATTTTTAGGTTGAAAAAATGGCCAATAAATGGGAGTTCATTGGGATGGTGGTGGGTGATGGTGGCAGTTTTCAGACATTTGGGACATGTTCCAGGAGCTCCTGAGCCACAGTGTCCATCCTTCCCCATGATTTTCCCATAGTTCACCTTGAAAAAACACCATCTCCAGGTACAGCCAGGCCAGCTCAATAAGGGCGTGGCCTTCTCGAGGACAGGTAGCATGGCATGGAGCGGTCAAAAACCCATTATTTTCCGCATGGATCCATTTGCCAGGCTAAATCAAAATGCCAGCTCTTGTAAGCATCACCAGGCCCAACTTATGATAATCATGGTTGTTTTGATCCATAGCCATTGTTCGAGCAGGGTATCATATCGGGTATCTCATATCTGATGGGCTGCCGAGGCATGCTGCGGGACTTTGCTTCACCACAAAGTATTGGTGGAAGCCCTGCCAGTTGGGTGGATCATAGCCCCTCAGCTGCAGAATGCTGCAGAGCCGTTGCTTAAAGTCTTGTGCACTGGGTGTGAAGACAACTTTGAGCTGTTTTGAGCCCAGATGTTGAAGATTTATATCAATTCTATATCAAAATGAGTGTAGGATAATCATGATGGATAATGTAGGTATGTGTCACAGCGTTGACGCTTTGCAGCCTTTTGTTTGACTGGCGGGATTCTTCACTCTGCAGCGCTTGAGCCACTTGTTTTGGAAGGCCCGGTGTCGAGTGAAGCGCATCTTGGTTGCTGACAGCGGCAGGGGTGGTTCTTGGAAGTGTCAAGAATTGCGGGGCGCCGATTCTTCAGAAGTCTTCAGAAGACGCGTGGTCAACAATCATTGACCATCCACAATCTCACTTTGAATACTCTTTGAATATTCAGGAATTCGTCTATTCAGTTCACCACTGTCACCACTATATCACTAGGATTTATTCCAAGTGATTGCTCGGGTCGAATGGGTCGAATGGGTCGATCTTCCATGCTTCGCGGGATTTCGCCGCTGCAGTGCTCAAATTTCGCCGCAGTCACGTGGCTGCGTGCTCCGTGATGGAAGTTCCGTTGGATGCTTGGCCACTGAATGGGGAAAGCCTGGAATCCCAAGGAATAGCTTGAAAAATTCACCTCGCTAGTCTTGGTGGCAAATGATGCTGATTGATGAATATTAAATGGATCTGGTCATTAAAAACAGGAGAACCCACGTTTGAGGCGACCCTGCCAATTCCGCACTGGTGCTCCGGAATCACCCATCAAGATCCATCCTTGAACCCAGGACGATGTTGTCTATCAGATCGTTGATCCGGAGGACTTCGTTTTACAAGGTTTGCCACCCTGCGGGGGGATCGTGAGTGATCACGAAGATGTGAGAAGTGGCAAAGTGCTGGCTGTAGCCAAACATCCCACTGACCACCGGATGGACTATTGGCTGAAAGTGGAGTATGGTGACTCCAAAATTGCCTTTGTTCATATGCTGATGAGTTGTGGATCCTTGGCTGCAGTGCTGGTGCACCCAAGCTTTGGTGGTTCTAATTGAACCGGAAATCGATGAACAGGAATTGGAATCTGATCTTTCGGTGACTGGCAGTCTCAACCCCACCGTAGCCCAAGACCTTGACATCCCCAGCTTTCCTTTCTGGTGCGCTATGTCAGCCAAAGGATGGACCTCCAACAAGTTGATGCTGGACGTCGGCGATGTCGCCTTCCCTCCAGGCCAACAGGCCACGGAAGGGAGCAGTGTACCATTGCCAGAGACTTGGAGCCAGATCCCCAACATGAATCAACATGAGGGGTATTTCAGGGTATTTCAATGTATTTCCACCAGTTCTTCGGTATCATCCCAAACTCAGGGTCGCCAGCTTAACAACCTTTTGACGCTAACAACCCCGGGAAGTATATACAACAATGGTGCCAATGTGAATGACCAACAACAACTGCTATCTATTGCCTACATGAAGCCATGCACAGATTTATCCCTAAGTTATATATTTGCAGGTTTTTGCAGAATTTGAAGGTTCGGGCTTGATTGAAAGGGTGAAGCAGAAATTATTGGGACAACTCAAGGCTAAATCAACGGGGACCCACTCTGCGTACCACATCTTCGAAGGGTCACGGTCATACTCTCCAGAAGAAACATTGAGAATCCGCAGATCAACTAGAACTTGGTGTGTTAATCAAAGGCCCACCCTGGTCCGGTCTATAGACTTACCGCCAACAACAGCATCAGTATCAATGTTAGCACCCGGCCAAGATCTTCGTTTCCCAGGATTTGGACCCTGGCAACTACGATCAGGACTGGCTGCTAGTTTCTGCTAGTTTCGTTGTTTTCATTTCAATCCATACGTGAGAGGGTGACCCCCAATATTCCCCACATGACCAGGATTTTCAAGTAAGGTACTGCCTCCAATCAGAACATCCATACCCGGATGATGATCCCAAACGGAAATGATATGACATGATGCCATTTGTCTGTCTTTTTCATGAGGTTCCGAGAAAAAAATGCCGCATGAAACCACCTTAAAACCAGGAGTTTGTGGTCCCATCTCACCTTGAAGCCATTGAGACCAATGCCAAGCTTAAGAGCGTATTCCCTGAAGCGTCCAGGGGACAGGTCCCTGCCCGGGCCAGGGACAAATAGGGAAGCTGCAGGCATTTTGATTCTAGCTGGTGCATGAGGATACGCCGTTTGGAGAAGCAGAAGTGAGAAAGATGTTTTTATATACATATATATATATATACATATATATTGGAATATGAGACATGCATACAATTGCGATTTTGGGAGGCAAACATGATCACTCTCTGAAGACACTTCCTGATGCCGCGCAGCGTGCCAATGTCCTAGAACCATGATTTTCAGGGATGTTTCAAAATGGAACTCATTCCAGGGGGGTTGCTTACTTCATGTTACTACCAGCAATCCAGTACCCCATGGTACTGGTGAATTGAGCGAGTAATAGCGAGTGATAACCATCGTAAAATATCGTAAAACCACATGGATCCCCTTGATCTTGCCCCATGAAAATCCACCAGGTGAAGAGCGTTTGGCGTCACAATGATCGCTTTTGGTTGGAAGTCACAAGTGAAGGAACTTGCTACGGTGCCCACTTCATCGAAGCTGAGGAAGGTCGCTGAGCAGAACCGGGGATCTTTGGAGGAGAGTGGCCAAAGAGGGGGTTTGGCAAGCAGAAAAGACTTTTTTGAGCGCAATGACCCAGAAAGGTTGGTCTTTTGGTCGGCAATTTGATCAAGAGTCATCCCTTTTTAGAGACTATATAGACTATCCTTTGGGATCTTTGGGGGCATTTGAAAGGTTGACAATTAGATGTCGCTTGCACCTGATGCAGGGTGTGCGAATTCAAAATTCACACACCACATTGGATCGATAGCGCCCACGGCGCCCACGTCAGAAGCAACATCCAAACAATGTACTGTAGTATGATTAGTAGTATGTATGCTGTATGGTTGTACCATTACTCTTCTTCCAAGAACCAGAACTATGCCCAGGATGGCCATCATAGCAACTTGATTTCCTTTCTAGGCTGTTGTTTTTGCCCAGGCAGCGAGGTCTACTACTTGACTTGTGCTGTGAAGCTACCAGAAGACGAGGATTTCCCCCCTGCGCCTCTCACCACGCGCGGCGAAGCCGTTGCCTTTGAGATCGATTGAGCAAACAATGCCATGACGCGGAAACCGCGTGAAGATGGTTGAAGGAAAATAGAATTGGGGCCAGGGGTCAGAATCCCAACTGCAGTACACCAGCGGATTTTGCTTTACCAGAAAGTCAGTGTGGTAAAGCAGCTACTAAATCTAGTTTAGTCAACTTGGATAGGTCATGATTTCTTGCCGTCATTTTGGTGACCCCCAATATTCCCCACATGACCAGAATTTTCAAGTAAGGTACTGCCTCCAATCAGAACATCCATACCCGGATGATGATCCCAAACGGAAATGATATGACATGATGCCATTTGTCTGTCTTTTTCATGAGGTTCCGAGAAAAAAATGCCGCATGAAACCACCTTAAAAACAGGAGTTTGTGGTCCCATCTCACCTTGAAGCCATTGAGACCAATGCCAAGCTTAAGAGCGTATTCCCTGAAGCGTCCAGGGGACAGGTCCCTGCCCGGGCCAGGGACAAATAGGGAAGCTGCAGGCATTTTGATTCTAGCTGGTGCATGAGGATACGCCGTTTGGAGAAGCAGAAGTGAGAAAGATGTTTATATACATATATATATATATACATATATATTGGAATATGAGACATGCATACAATTGCGATTTTGGGAGGCAAACATGATCACTCTCTGAAGACACTTCCTGATGCCGCGCAGCGTGCCAATGTCCTAGAACCATGATTTTCAGGGATGTTTCAAAATGGAACTCATTCCAGGGGGGTTGCTTACTTCATGTTACTACCAGCAATCCAGTACCCCATGGTACTGGTGAATTGAGCGAGTAATAGCGAGTGATAACCATCGTAAAATATCGTAAAACCACATGGATCCCCTTGATCTTGCCCCATGAAAATCCACCAGGTGAAGAGCGTTTGGCGTCACAATGATCGCTTTTGGTTGGAAGTCACAAGTGAAGGAACTTGCTACGGTGCCCACTTCATCGAAGCTGAGGAAGGTCGCTGAGCAGAACCGGGGATCTTTGGAGGAGAGTGGCCAAAGAGGGGGTTTGGCAAGCAGAAAAGACTTTTTTGAGCGCAATGACCCAGAAAGGTTGGTCTTTTGGTCGGCAATTTGATCAAGAGTCATCCCTTTTTAGAGACTATATAGACTATCCTTTGGGATCTTTGGGGGCATTTGAAAGGTTGACAATTAGATGTCGCTTGCACCTGATGCAGGGTGTGCGAATTCAAAATTCACACACCACATTGGATCGATAGCGCCCACGGCGCCCACGTCAGAAGCAACATCCAAACAATGTACTGTAGTATGATTAGTAGTATGTATGCTGTATGGTTGTACCATTACTCTTCTTCCAAGAACCAGAACTATGCCCAGGATGGCCATCATAGCAACTTGATTTCCTTTCTAGGCTGTTGTTTTTGCCCAGGCAGCGAGGTCTACTACTTGACTTGTGCTGTGAAGCTACCAGAAGACGAGGATTTCCCCCTGCGCCTCTCACCACGCGCGGCGAAGCCGTTGCCTTTGAGATCGATTGAGCAAACAATGCCATGACGCGGAAACCGCGTGAAGATGGTTGAAGGAAAATAGAATTGGGGCCAGGGGTCAGAATCCCAACTGCAGTACACCAGCGGATTTTGCTTTACCAGAAAGTCAGTGTGGTAAAGCAGCTACTAAATCTAGTTTAGTCAACTTGGATAGGTCATGATTTCTTGCCGTCATTTTTTTATGTAGCGATTTCGTGCAGTAACTTGGGAGACCCATCCTTCATGATGAACCAAAGTTTGTATCGGCAAGGACCCCGAAAGAGGATGATCACTTCCCATGGTTTTTACCGAATGGATGCATCACACAATTCCAAAAGCAACCTGAAGATCTTTGAAGGTCTTTTCTTGTGCCAAGGTGTGATTGAAAGAGGTCATGGAAAAATTGTTTTTATATAATTTGTTTTTGTATCATGTAAGACATTTTCTATTATTGCCAAGTATTGTTTAGTATTTAACAATACCAAAAAAAACATTTTTAAAAAAATACACCATCAAATTACAGTAGCATTAGTAACTACACCCGCAGCACTTCATGTTTCCGACCGAACGCAGCCCAAGGAGTGGCCTGGGACCAATTGCTTCGGACGAGGCACCGGGGAAGTCATCGAACCTGCCAGATGGGTGAAACCAAAAGGTTGCAACAAATTGCTGAAAATCACAGCAATTCCATACACTTTCAGTTCCTCATAGTTCTGAAAAATGTTTGAACCAGTTTTCACTGTTTCCACGCAAGATTGGAAACCACTTTCCATCTGAGTGAGGTTTCCGGAAGGGGTCAGATGAGCCAACAGAAGGGGCCTCTGGTCCTTTTGTATTCTACCCATTGTGCAGGGGGGTCATTAAAATAGTATAAATATAGTGAGTCAGGGGAATCAACCCTGGATTGATCATTTCCTCATCTGTTTAAGTGTAGAAGGTCACATTAAATCACATTCGAGTAGATTATCACTGGGGGTCACCCCAATCAATCAACCAGGATTTATTCGTTTTGGCTTGGCATTACCCCTTTTTTTATTGGTGAATCCAAGCCCTATAAACGTCGACCTCTACTCCTAAGGCATGCGACTTTGTCCTGGTGGCCGATTGAGGGGATCGCGACGCGACGCGTTGCGTCGCGCAAGTGAGCCGCGGTTCTGGTGATGACCAGTACTGTAACCGTTAGATGATATATATGTATGATATATATATATTAGCTGTGCTTATTCTACATATTCATTGTATTGTCTTTGAAATGCTGTAGATCTCTGTGGCTCCTTGGGTTCAAACAAAGTTGTTTTTGCATTTTTTCCTTTGCCATGAAACCAGTGTTCTTTATTGAGTTGTGATCTTGCCCAGGGCAAGCCCCTCACCAGTACCACTGCCGCACTGCTGTGATGAAATTTTCAATGTGTATACAAGCATAGATCCTTGATGTTCAACAGGCTCGATGGCGCATTTGAGCGCTGAAAGGGGAACATACCAATCCGAAACAAGGCACAGACGGATGGAATCCAGATTCAATATTCACAATTTCAATCAAGAAGACCGCAAACTAATGCAGGCAAGTTGTCGGTTTATCAGCCCAGGCAGGCCCCTATGGCAGGGTGCTTCATGTTCTTTCAAAAACTTCGATGTTTGAATGTTTGGGCATATTTGAGGATAGGTCGAAAATTAGTTAAAATTAGTAGGGATTGGCTGTAGTTGGTTATTCCCATTGATTGTTGGTGAAAGATTTGAATTCCTATTTTCCCTGATGCTCACAAATGATGGTTTGGCACACCGCACGGGGGCACCTTTGCAGAGGAGGTCGGTTATGGTCGGTTGAACCACTTTCCATGGTCAAGTGGAGCCCTGGGAACAAGAGCCTGTGAAACCCTTCAGGAGAACACCTCCTGACCCCCGCCACGCACGGCTGATCAGGTGCTTCGCAGCACCAGCCTCGATATCTTTATGTATCCTAACGGTTTGTGTAATTGTTATTGATCAAATTGATCATGCACCAAGGACCATGGATGTTATGTTCGGCGTGGTGGGTGCATATATATTTAAGATATATATATAATATAATATATATTATATATATATTATATATATATATATTATATGTATATTATATATATATATATATATATTATATATATATTATATATATTATATATATACGCATTTGTTTGCATACTGCACATGTTCTTGCATATGGTTGATGTTTTTAAATGTTTTTAAGAGATGAGCTCAGATGCATTTGGTGCCTGGGATTTCTGGGGCGCTGCAACCTCCCAATCGCTGTGCGGCGCAGGAGGGTAGCGGAATGCTCAGCATAGACGCAAAACAGAGAAATCATCATTGTTATGGACTGTTGGGTTTTTGCTGACATCCCAATTTCATGGTGGCGATGCTGCTGTTAAATTCTCAATGTTGTTGTTGGATGTTGCTGATTTACATTCCCACTTTTTGTCGGATATGTGATATGTCCCTGTCCTTCTCGGTCATAATAGTGTTGTATCCCTCCAGTTCGGGAGCTTACATCAACTTACATCCATCCTTAAGTTTCTTGACATAAGTTTCGAAGGAAACCTGGTACAATGTGAAAATAAAACACGGTGGTATTCCTGTCTCTGTTTTTTTAAATCAGGCCTGCTTGCAAGGTTGACTTTTCATGTTGTCTGGATTTTGGAAACAGATCACTCGTGTGTTGTATGTGTGTGTGTTGGTGATACCAGATGGTGCCCGGCATACGCCGGGGCGGAAGTTTCGAAAATAGGAAATGACTACAAGAAATCAATGGCCTATAGGAAGGTTAGTTTTTGAGATGCAGAAGCCATGGGTGGTTGAAGTTGTGAGGTGCATCAACGAATGAGGAAATGGTGCTTGAGATGCCAATGAAATAAGATGAAAGAATCCATGCACGACTGAGTGAATGAGCCGATGAACCAATGAATCGATGAACCAATGAACCAAAGAGTCAGTGAATCAATGAATTAGTGAAATAACGAAGCAATGACTGAATGGTTCAACCAACCAATGAACCATTGATTCCATGAACCAATGAATCAGTGAATCAATGGGTCAATGGACCAACCAATCAGTGAATCAATGAACCAATGAATCAATGGGTCGATGATTCAGTGAACCAACAGATCAATGAATCGATGATTCAGTGAAACATTGAGTCAATGAAGCAATGCATGAATGATTTAGTGAGCCGATGACTCACTGAATCAATTTTTGAATGAAGTACTGAGTAACTGAATCAATGAAGCAGCAATGATTCAGTGAAGCAATGAATCAACGGACCAATGAACCCATGAATCAATGAATCTGTGAATCTATGAATCCCTAAACCAATGAACGAAGGGATGGATGAATGAATGGATGGGCGAGCTAATTTTCTTCGTTGAGCTACTTCTTCACTGAGCGACCTCTTCGCTGAGGCACCTTTTCTCTCCACTTATCCGGGCTACTTCTGCTCTGAGCTGCTTCCCAGCTACACTATCTCTTTTGAGGCTTCTGCTCCTCTTCACGCAGCTGTTACAATGCGTTCAGCAACCTCCAGCTGCAATCCCGCTTGCGACGCAGCATCACTCACGCTTTGCTGCGCGCAGCCGTGCCTAGCATTTTGTCATAGCCGGTTGCCAACCAGCATAGCAGGAGCGTCACACCAAATCGACCGCTTCAATTTTTGTACGTTTTTTTGGGTGAAATCGAGTTCTCGCTACAGTCGCGTCACATTTTGCTGACCTGATCTTCCAAAAGTGCTCCGAGTTTTTGGCATTTTGAAATGGAAATCGAGCTCTCGCTACTGTCCTGTGCACTTTTTGTCGGAAACTTTCCCAGATGGAGGCGCGCGACCGCGGAAACCGAAACACTACTTCGGCGACCCCACGAGCCACATTACCCGAAAAAACGCAGGGCTTTTCACCCGTGAATTCACAGGCTTCCGAACTCTAGTTGACGATGCATGATGACGGGGTAAGCATTATGATGCGGTCGTATGCGGTCGACATGATGATGAAGTTAACATGATGATGTTGTTGACATGATGGTGAGAATGCAAACCATGGCCATCGTCCATAACTCGGAAGTTTTCTAGCACAACTTCTTTTGACGATAGGTCTTGCCACTACAATAGGTTTTAGTTTTAGTTGTTGTTGGCCAGGATTTGCTGGTCATCGACACGCCCCTGCCGGTCGAAGAGCCAGCTGGGGGCCCATCCGGTGGCTGATGGTCAACGGTTAACCAATGGGAAGTGTTTGTTGCTGGGGCTTCACCTTTGGGGGATTGTTCGGCCCCCCAGCAAAATAAGGATACATTAAGGGTACAGCCAACTGACAGTATAGAATTGGTTGACCGGTGATCTACTGTAGTTTGATGGGTTCAAATAAAGAAACAAAAGGGCGCCTGAGGGTTGGCATTGTATCATCGGGACGCACTGAACTTAGATTGGGACATGGTTTCAAACGATTTTTTCCCATCCCCATTTAGCAGGATTTCCTTTTGTATACCAGTTTTTGCTAGATGGGTCCCAATCACCAAGCAGCCACGCTATCGAAATTCAGCAAGCGGTCACGTGGCTTACGTCGCCAGAAGTAGTGGTTGGGGGGAGGAATGGTTCAAACATCCTAGAGTGTGACTGATGCACATGATTGTCATCCAACTGTTGGAAAGCAATATATAGGTTGGGTGAATACCGTGAATACCATATGATTTGACATAGTATACAGGAGTAAACTGATATAATTTGATAAGATATAATACATTATAATTTTAATACTGCAATATGTACAAGGAAAATTTGTATGCGCTATGACACACTATGATTCTATGTATCCATCATCCATTTATTTGAAAAATATGGACCCATGCTCGGAAATCCGAGGCCGCCGAGCCGGCACCCACAGATGTCGAGGAGGATGGAACCGTGCGTGGGGCCTGGGGGGGGCAACCGGGCAACCTTTTTGGCGTATGGCATGATACAACATGATGAAACACTGCTAAACAGGCTAAACAGGCTAAACATATCTAAATTAAGAAGGAGGTACGAGATGGATCGAGATGCTATGGGATGGGGAAGCGTGGTGGGTGCTTCTGATCTGATGATCTGTATGTATGATATGTATGTGGTTCAATCACTAGCAAATCATGGACTGGATGTCAACAAAGAAACTTCTAGGGGCGGATCTGAAGGACATTGAAGGACACAGACTGAATCAACAGTTTCAGTTTCGTGGCCTCGCCGATGTGTTTCTCAAGCGCAGCCGCCAGTCCTGGCAGGACACAAGCACATCCATGGGCGAAAAGCTACGCCAGGCAGTGCTGAGTGGAAGCCAAGATGATCTGAAGCATCTCAGCAGCGTTTCAGCCTGTGGCCAAGGTGGTTTGAAATGTTGCAAGTCCTTGCTGTGTATCGTGTTTATATTTTTGCATGCACGTGCATTGCTTATTGTTTTATTGTGGCCACGTTGATGTTAAGTGGTTTCACGGCTTGAGTTTAAACTATGTCAAAATCTCCAAGTCCGATGTTTGGGCCCAGATCCAAATCTCATGCACAGGTTTCCCCACAATTTCCAGTGCTGTGTGCTGCATGCCCTGTTGAAACCTCACTTGGACTCTTTGGATTTTGTGGCATCCTCAGGCGGCTCTTTCAGCAGTGTTCCAAGCTGCCAGCCAAGAAGGCGGTGCCAGTAAGCCTTTGGGGTGAGTGATGGGTCAGTGGGTCAGTAGATCACGAAAGTTTTGTTTATATAATCACGTTTCCAAACTTCAGTATGAGAAAATACGGGAGTTTGACTTTATATCAGTAGTAGCTGATGAGTTCTCCATTTTTTTGGGGAATGAAGGCAAACTATCACTACAGGCACAAAACACTAACTGACTGTCACTAACTGGTCTTCAGTCATGTCCATTTGGAAAAGATAACTATGGATCCCATCATGATACTTGCTATTTGCGCAGGAACGGGTAGAGGATTCCAACCTTAACCAAGGGGTTCTCATCCTTTCCATGCTGTTGGGGTCCTTAAATTTGATGGCCATGGAATGATCGGTCTCGCAGTTCAGGCGGTGGATGAAAAGCGACTCGCAGCATTTTCCGTGGCTTGGCATCATCTGGTTCTCGGGCTCCGTACAGCGACACAACCACGCAATTTTCATAGAATTCTAGGTGTTAAACAGAGAAAATTGTATGGATATATTCGGTGTATTTCAGTGTTAGATATTATTAGCCAATATGATTGTAAATCCATGTCACGTCCAGGAGGCTACACTCTTTTCCAAGGGCTTGACTACAGAACCTGTTTTTGCATCAGGGGAATCAAGAGGAAAGACATCATTGATTATCAAACATCCTTGACAAGTTCATCCCGTACAACCCGAAGGCCAAGAACGATATCTAAGAATGATCAAGAAAACGGAACGGAGAGTTGAAGCATCCATTAAGGAACTTCAGATCATAAATCAACCAAACCATAAAAACATGTAAAAACTGTAAAAACCATACCAAGCCACATTCCCAAATTGAAGCTATATCATGCCATATCCTGACATCCCATGACATTCCCAAAGCCTTCCTGACCCCAAGGCCTTTGATGATCTCCTGAAGCCCCAGGAGGGGATTGGCTGTGCATCACATTTGATGGAGTTTTATGTGGTGCAATGATGTGCAAGATGCATCCTAATGCTTGGCGATTTATGGATTCCAAATGGTTTTTCATTACAATATATGTTTTACATTTACATGCATCATGTATGTGTGTATTCATTTTTGGACCTATTGAGCTGAGAAGTGTGAAGTTCACACTTTGGGGTGCTTGCGAGTTCTTTTGAGCACCTCGATGCAAATGTACCGTGCCAGACAGAGATCTTAATGAACTTGAAATATGCCAGCACAATGCTTTTGGAGGAAGGGATGCACGAAAGCTGAGGGGTACTCCCAATTCGGCATCTACAGCAACAGGGTTTAGGTTGATATTTTGATTATTTGTCATGGTAAGCTTCAGGGGTTGCTGAAGGTCATTTCTAGTTATAGTTGCGTTTTTGGTTTCAATGCTTGGGGGCACAGCTGCGCTGGAGGAGGCGGTTCAACCAGCAGGCGGGCTGACGGTTATGTCCTCACCGTTTTTCTCCCTTTGCCAAGAATAGATCCGAAGAAGGGAAGTAAATTGTTAAAATATGTTGAAATTACGTTGAATTGCATTGAAGTACTCTGAACTCTTGGAGAGAGCGATGGAGAGAGAGAGAGAGAGAGACTTTGAACTCTTTGGATTGCATCATCCAAATTGCATCACCCAGATTCCCTGAAAAATGGCAGGATGGCCTAGGGCCTAGTGATGTTTCAACATCCAAATCTTTGATTAGGAGCACCTGCACAGCCTGCAGACGTGAGCGCCATGACGAGGCTAGAGATGGTTGCTGTTTTCATTGGTCGTATATATGCCTGAAATCTGACAAGGGCCAAGAGAAGTTTACATTTTGAGTGTGGCCCGGATAGTGTGGTTCCCACAGGATTTCCCAGCCGTCACCAGCCCGTGTTGCAGATGTTTTGGGAGGCTAGAACCTGCAGTACAGGACGGCGCAGACAGTGTGGGAAGACCCACATGTACCACCCCCAACCATGGGGTTCAAAGATGTTCAAAGATGCTAAAAGGGGATTGGATTGGGATTGATCTTCACCTTTGATTGTCATGGGGATGGTGAATCAGACCGCACATACAGTACATGCTTCTTTCTGATGGCAACTCAGTGATTTGGGTGGGCCCTTGTCCTGCCCTAGTCATGCGAGCAAATTCGTGGCAGGATCTTGCAGCCGTAGAGGAACATTTAAAAAAATTAAAAGATCATAGATGTAGCAAAGATTATGAAAGCACTTTCCACGTGTTGTAAGTTTCCGCCTCAAGCTACTAGCGAGAGATGATGAAGAACTGAAGAATCCGAATAATCTGAAACTGGAAACCCATATATATATACCTATATATATATACGTATAGTGCGCAAGTGGTCATCCTCAGAGTGACTTTAGTCGGCTCAGGGTATTCCAACTTTTCAGTGCAAACACCCGCCAATTTTTTAGTGATGTCACGATTCCTCGTTCTTGAGATAGACAATCACCTCAATGTTCACACATTCATTCAAGGTAGAAGATATGCTTCCTTGAAATGTTGTAAACCCAATGCCATGCTCCATCCCAATTGTTGGGTTCATGGTATGCCCTATTTGGGATGATGATCAGCATGACTTCATCAGGAGGTCGCAGGCGGTCCCTCGAGCCCGTCAAGGGCAGCCAGCGGTTCGGGCGGCCAGCTGTGTGTCCAGACATGTCCAAACTGGGGGTATCCATGGGTACCCATATGGCTGCAGCTCATTTAAGGTCCTGATCCATACCACGGATGCACAGGCGTTCCATACCCCTGATCCATACCCGTTTGAAGAGATTTAACTCATTCGAGATCATTTGTGTAACTTCTTCGTTCCATACGTCCGGATCACCGCGTAGCAATCCATACCCGCTTTATTAGCCATAACCATATTTAGATTATCATGGATAACTGAGAATGACGAGGATTCACAGGTGGTTTTGGGGTACGGTATGTACCATAAGACCAACTGTTTTATGGTGATATATACCTATATATAGCCTATATATACATATATGTAATAGATTATAATGGGATTTGATATGATCTCATGGGATGTAGCCGTTATAACCAACAAAATATGATAGTTGGGTGTGTCCGGAAATGTGGTGTACCTCAATTTATGAATAATCCCTTCCCCCCAATACTAAACCCCCCCGAAATAATAAACACTTCAGGTAGTTTTTATTATTAGGTTGTATTTATTATTAGGGTGCGAAGCTTCCCCCTAATACTAAATTTAAAACCCTAATATAAAAAACTAGTTTTATCTATTTCAAAATCGATTAGATTTCCTTTTAAAATCTAATCTAAATATTGCCAAAAATTGGATTTCGATGCTTTCCCCCAATATAAAAAAAGAACTTACTATACAATACTTTTTTTTCGACCTTAAAAGACGGACCCTAATAAAAAACATCCCGGGGGCTGACTAGTTTTTATTATTAGGGATATTAGGGGGTTAGGGGGTGAAACCCTGAAATGGTAGCTTCATTGCTAAATTAGTTTCTGAAGGGGATCAATTAAAAATCAAATTGGCCAACCTCAAACTTTCCAAAATTGGAGACGGACCCTAGTTTTCATTATTTGGGGGGGATTAGTAGGGGGAAGGGATTTGAAAAGAGTTGAGGTGATGATCCCAACTGATTTTCAGAGTGTAAGACATATATCACTTGGTGTTCCGAGGCCCTGAAATGTTCTTCATCGGCGATGATTCCATGGCCGAAGGTGTGAACCACGGCAGCCTTCGACACCGATGAAGGGCCTAGAGAATTCATTACAACTACACTGACTATCACGGTCTATGTGAGCAAATTGGAGCAGATGTCAGATCTATCAGGAAGTCCATCCCATCTCTTTCTCTACCCCCATAATGTTTTTGGGTGCCACCCCATGCCAGATCTCATTGGCGGCGCTTCTGCACCATCGGCTCCATCTTCCCAACCCAGCTATGCCCAGGTGGGATGCACTCCATCTCCCCAAAGTGGCTTTGCCTACAAGAACAAATACGCTGTACCTATGGCACGTACACACACATAAATAATATAATATATATATATATGTAATTAATTCACACAGTATGTCATTTCTACATTTGAGGATGTTTTAAGAGTTGTGGAGCCCAGTGAGCCCAGATGCTTTGCGAGCGTTTCAATTCCCTTTTCAAATGTTCGGAGTCAGTTGACACTCACCTAGGTTTTCTCCGTCCTGAATAGACCCCGTGTAAGACCTTTGGGTGTCCTCAACTTTGGAAAAGCATGTTGCAGAAACGGGTATGTGATGATATGTAGATATGCATCCTGTTTTGTGACATCTACATACACCTACCTGCATTTGCATCTAGCACAAGTTTGCTGACCCGTATTTATTGACCACAAAACCATATGAAACATCGTAAAACCATAGGAACCATAGAACACCATATATATATAAGTTATATAAGACCATATTTGCATATTGTATATAATTATATATATATAATGATGATGTGTGTGCGAAACCATATAAAGGCTCCTGAATACATCAGGTTCTAGTGCAAAATGCGTTCAGGCAGCGCCGGCACCCGCGCCCGCGGCCTTGACACCGGAGCTGGTGCAGCAGCTGCATTCCAATGGAGTCTCGGCCGGGGCACCATAGGGCTGGGGATTGCCTATTTCCTTGTATAGCAAACGTAAAATGTGCCATTATAGAAGATCCAGCATTCTTACATATTGCAAGATGTTATTTTCATTAGATATTCCTAGTGAGTCTAGTGCTTCATTATGATGAGAAGAGATACCTGGCTCTTTCAATCATCTTTCAGGAGCAGCATGAGCCACAGATCCCGGGCCAAGGCCAACAATTTGACCCCGCACCAACTGGAGCGGATGTCGCCTCAGGAGCTGCCGTGGCTGTCACTGGGGGGAACCCCGTAGGGAACCCCCAAATCATCCAAGTTAAATAGGCGATGTCAAGGTTGATTCCGATTTTTCAAGTTTGGTACTCGACTCCTCAGGCTGACAATTTGGATTTGATTCAAAGGTATTTTCATCCATATTTGGGATATTTTCGGATGATGACTTGCACGATTAAGATGTCTTGGATGGGTTGAACCCCCCAATCGGTGTCACTTGGCCGCCAGGAGCTGGTTCAGCTGCAGGCGATGATCTCCAGTGCCTTGCAGGCGCGGGCAACAGTACGGACTTGTTACCACCCAAAGGATGGATTGAAAATACTGGGGGCTTACCGCACAATACTGGGGGCATTTGTATACTTGGAGCATCTTGGAGCCAGATGGAAAGGAGCTGGATATTCTAGTAGGCATATGCATCTATATACTACATAGCCTGCATCGCCGTATTTATATCAAAGAAAGGAAAAACATGTGCCAACGATGACCGTCAATGATTCATTGGCGATTGGCTGGTATGCATCCAATCGTCCTTTGAACATTTTACACATGTCAGTTTTGGTCTGGGATGGTCTGGGAAGATCTCAAGGCTCTAGTTACTCTAGTTGCACCAATAGATTCAATAGACCAAGCTTCAGATCCAATGATTCCACCCTTCAGCTGGAGGATCCACTGCTGAATCCTTATGAAATTCTGCTGAATCGACATGACACTTCCGACAGTTCCCCAAAAAAGACAGCGCCACAGAGATGAACGCAGGCCAGAGCTCCAGCTCCTGCAGCTCGGCTGGATATATGACATTTGTTACGAGCAAAGTATATAGCCAAGACATGCCAAAGTATATAGTATATAGCCATGAATTATGCGCGATCAAACCAATAATGGGCCCAACATGCATGACATACATGTGTATATATATATATGTATATATATGAGTGTGTGTATATATACATACTGCATTTATGCATATTGGAATCTCATACCATGTTGGGAAATGTATACCGTGGGTGCATAAGGTGTAGCCTGGGATGCCCAAAGACAAATGATATGGATGGCGATGGTCAGCCACAAATGACCCATGCCTGCTTTGTTCCTGCAGATCCTCGTTTTAAATCACAAGACTGGAAAGGCAGGATGTGAGCGGTGGGTCATGGAGATTTACTAAGTTTTGTCAGTATATTATTCCATGCTGGAACTTCCTTTCAACAGGTTCTTGATTTCAACTTATTCGTTCTATTTTTGGGCTGGCAGTCCATCCTGCACCAACTTGCACAATAGCGAGGTACCAGTCCTGTCCAGGTACCCTTTGAATCCAATTTGATACCAATAGGATCAAACAGGTGCATCAGGTATGTACAGGACCTAGGGGGCTCGCGTCCTTTCAAAGGAACGGCCCAAAACCAAGACCAAGATTTCAATATTCTGTTCTGCCACCAATGGAAACACAGTTTATTTATGATATCCCTGTATGTTGACATCATTTGCTCATCCCTCATCCTTGTTCAGCATAGCATACCTTCGGCAAGTGTTGTTTCAACATTAACCGGGCACAGTAGCGGAGTCCTATGAGGTTCCCAATCTCAGAATCTCACCTTAGGCGGCACCGGGTCCAGGACTAAGATGCTGCATGACTTGTGGATGCCAGGGAACACCAAGGAAGCTGCCAATTGTCAGATTGGCTGCCGCTGCATCAAGCTGGCCTGAGGTCCAACCCCTGCCAGCGGGTGGCCGTCTGGCGGTTATCGCCCGGCACCCGTGACCAATCGTCGGGCAGACCCAGCCGGGGCATACACGGGTATAGGGGTGTAGTGGCCTGGAACATGGAGTGTGGTGGCATGTGGTGGCATGTGGCGGCACATGTTTAAATGCTGGGCTTGATCAAGTTGATGCAGTTGTGTTTTGATTGGCCCTTCTTTGCTGTATGAAGTGTTGTTCAGAACTTTAGTTTTGAAGTTGCTGGTAATTTGGTTGCTGCTAAGCTGCTCTTCGTTGCTATTTTTTTGTTCAACCCTAGTCAACCCTACAATTCGCTGGATTTGTTGCATGTTGTTGCAATCGTCCCAGATGATTCTCCTGGCATCTCGCTGGGACGGGACCTCGTCAAAAAGGAACGGATGCGCTTGAACAGCTGGGCTTGCAGCAAGTGCTCGCCAGGTATATCCTCCTTTGATATGGCGTTGCGTGCTCAGTTGTTGTGCAGCCTTCTGGCTTTGTCACGGCAACTTCCGCACAGTCTTATGCCTTTGAGCAGCCTTAAACCAATACACTGTGTTCGTTCCAGGCATTCCATGGGCAATTTTGAGGTGTATGCATGATATGCATGTTAGATCATATTAGGTATTTCAGGTAGGATCACCTGTTGAAGCTTTCCGTTGTTCCTCCCAGGCCAAAGGAAGCAGAAGCTGCTCCCTTTGGAGAACTCCTAGTGCGCTGGAAGGGCTGTCGATGGCTATCGTTTTGTTCATCCTTTTTCACGTGTATGATTTGGTAGGGCACGTGGAATTCGGCAATTTCACATCCTTTTTGGGGGGTTCTTTCGGGTGCTTTAGTTGCAAAATTCCATGTTTGCACATCGTTTGCTTCTCTTTTATTGTGTTTCTGATGAATGTGCACGGACTGTGGGGGCAGGATATGTTTCAGAAGAAGAACACTGGGTGAGTGGCGCAGACAGCAGAACCAATGGGCTCAGGGAACAAGTCCTTGGCCAAGTGTGATGTGAATTTCCTTAGCACTATTGTTACAGTAGAACTGCGAAATTATGCCCAACACCATTAAAAGCACCCACATTTGATTCGTACAGTTTGACTGAGGTTAGCTGTTTTTTTGGTACCGGTAGATGGACTTGCCTTGGTTCCCCATGCACAGGCCACCGATTTACGTGACCCCCAAGACAGCTAGATCCACCATACCCCAGCTGGGTGTTTCAACTCTAAGCAGAAAAGCTGGATCCCACTGGTTGTGCCTGGTGCGAATCTGTACCACGATGTGTGGAGTAGCCATGCGCGCGACACTGTCTTTGGGCAGTGGCCGTTGTGCAGCGGCAAGACTTGCCACATGTTTCCCAAGTGATGCGTTTCATTGATGATGGATCGATGGACCAATTCAGATTCACAGGATAGAATATGGTACGTGTTCTGCACACCAAGTCGGGGACAATTTCAATCAACGGTCCACCAATTAGGCATACTCAGACAGGGTAAATAAGATGTATTTACTAAGATGTATTCAGGTCATTTTTGGGGGCTCAACCACCAACTACTTTGAACCCCCTGTGCTTCGAGTGATGTGCTGAATGATGTCCTCATTCTGGGTAGCCGCGAAGCGTGCGCCACTCTCTCGCCCCGCCGCGAAGCGTGTTGCGGTGATGGGGGGCATATGTGACCCGGATCGCTTCAAGGAAGATGTGAGTTGGAAGCATCGAAGCCATAGGATGATGGTTTGGAATCTGTTGGATTCTTTTGGATGATAAATTACAATTAAATTACTGTACTCCAAAATATACGTATGTTTGAAAACATTCTTTGAATAGTTTTAGAACAGCCTCGAAACTAAATAGCCCCACCTGCATGAATATTCCATTCGGGATAACCCAGGAGCCCAGGAGCCCAGGAGCCTGGCCTAGCCTTGCTGTCGTCTCATTGAAGTACCCCACAGTCGTGCTGCAAGTCTTTGTCGGCACCTTTGGAGTTTTCTGCACCCTGACAACTATGGGGAGACCTCGTTTGAGAGGCTGTACCGTTCAGGCTAAGTATTGACAATCCGAGCGGGGTAGCCACGTACCGTTCAAATCACTGGTGATTTGATGTTCTGACAGCATTTTCTTGACTCATGGGATGGCAAGATATGCTCTGATGTTGCGGCACGTTTAGTCTCATCTAGGTACTGCAGCACTTATTTACGGCCCCTCTCAGATTCAGTTGCTGCTTGAAATTCACAGCTATGTTGAAGTTACAGGTGGCAATTATGTGCAGACTTGAATTGGTCCTTTGAATCGCTTTGCTTTCTTAGTTTTTAAATGTGTGTATAAAGACTTGTTGTGAAGACTGCTATTCAACACTTCTCGTGCCATTTTTGTTTTCAGACACCATCACTATGATCTTGTTTCAGCTTCACGTTGTGGTCCAATGCAGCGAAATCGGGTCGTATTTAAAGCGCGCGCGAAACCACTGCAACGAGGGCAGGGCGGGCGAGCATGTCTTTGCAAATGAAAATAGGGCGAAGGTCGCGCCTTGGGATACTGACTTGGCAGAGATGTTTACACGAAATTATTCCATTTTTTGGCATATGTTAACAGCACCACTGCTCATCACTGCTCCAGGTATTGGATCCTATCGTATCTATGGCTTTTAATGACAGAGCTCTAGAATGGCAACGATGTTCAAAGTCATCTTGAAATCGACTCTAAGATCTCAAACATGTCCCGGCAAGTTCGTGCCGATCGGGAAACCCATGGATAGAACAGTCCCCGTGTGCAAGAAGCGGATTTTTTAACAACTCTGGGGCTGTGCCATTTATATTCATTATATAATTATATATATATTCTGATTATTTTTCATTCTTTGCATTTTCTTGCGGTGCAATGTTGCCAATGTTGCGACTCGTTTGTGCGAGGTCCAGGTGGTCCACAGTTTGCTTGGTGATCTGATCAGATGCCCATCTATTGTATTAATTGATTGTATTCTATTGTAATCTATTGGTTGTAAATGATTGTAATCTATTTGCCATATATTATATATATATATATATTATATATATATGTAATAAATGATCATCCTTTGGATGCCCAGCTTTGCCTCACTGCCTGCCGTCAGTGACCAAGCCAGCGCCCCGGTCGCGCACCATGGCTTCATCCACCTTGCGGGGGGGTGGTGAACGTTTGGTGAGGCAGATACGTTCAGACGGAGTGAAAGAGTTGCCACAAATTACAGGCACCTTCTCTGAATAGCGAACATGTAGAGATATGAATTTACATCATTACACGTAATTACACATATAACATATTGAGTCAGTACGTTGTTATGCCTTCATTCATGCACAATATATATATATACATATATATACATATATGTTTATTATTGTTGGCCCCACAAGCCATCCTGAAGCGTGCAGCAACGCCAGGGAGATGACGCCCAGGGACTCAGCTCCTCAGAGTGCTGGAAGCACCAGATCACAGGACAGCAAAGACAAAAGCAGGTGATGCTGGTATTAGTGTGCAAAAAATGGTATGTATATATAGTGCAATATTAATATGATAAAAAATAATATGTACAGTATATAATATATCAGTAGTTAGATAGATGGCTTGGATGGATAGATGAAGAGATGGATGAATCGATAAGCAGATAAATGTGCAGCCCAAGTACCGCATATGGAGACAAGCGAAGCACCTTGTTGTAGTTTCGGAAATGCACGTGGCATGCCCACACAAGCTTATCCCGCAAGATCCAACCAGATCATAGTAGTTTCTTGTGGCCAAATGAGTTTCCACTGATTCTGAAAGGATCCCCGGTAAACTGGTGCCTGGTTATGAGCCAGTCAAGTATAATCCGTGTGACTCAGATGATCCACTAACCATCAACCAGGCAGCTCAGCGAGTGTTCATATGCATAGTTTTATGTATAATTTATAATATATAATAATAATTATTATTATTATATATATATACACACATACACGTGTGTTTTCAATTGACAAGTATGTTGACTCAACTTCCATGACTCACTTTGGATGATCTTGCGCGGTTATCAAAAAGAGCTGGTTGGAGCTTTAGTTTACTGCTAAATTTCTAAATCTTTAACACATCCCAACTTTAGGGAAGAGATGGTGGCTTTGCAGGGATGATGTCAGACCCCATAGGAGATGTCCATGACCATCGGTGAGATGGAGAACCGGCTGTTGCCAAAGTCATGGCCTCAGGTTTCGAAGCTGACCGGAGATTCAAAGGATTGCACCATCATAGCACCCATTTTTCTGTCACGAAGATTTAATTTGGAAGTTTTTTTTTTCCATTCTGCCGGCGTGAGGAATCCTCGTGCGGTCTCGCTGGATTGAATTCAAATCAGGCCCCTTGATAGTCTGGCAGGAACGACCATCGCGTGACCTTTGCTGACGCACTCCATGCATCAGCGAGCCAAGCTTTGTCCTTGGCTGTGCAGGCAGCGGGTTCACGCCACCCTTCTTTGTGGGCTCGGGCTTTAAGCCCTCGGATGAGTGCCACTACCATACTGCGGCACAGCGTGCTGGGGTATTCCTTGGCAGCAGCTGTCCGAAAAAGGCCACGCTCATTACGCCCAGCAAGCACGGCCGTAGGGCGAGTGCGCCACGTCTCAGCTCCCTCACGTAGCGCAGCAGCCACCACCGGTGCAGCACCCAAGTTCAGTGCTCGCAGACAGGTGGGCTTAACCCCGGCAGCTCCGTACTCATACTGCTCCACATAGTGCCGGATCGCATCCGGAAGGGCCATAAGCCACTGCTGATGCGCCTGTGTGCGCCATACAGAGGCCCGCTCAGCTTGTTGATCTTGCTGCTGTTGATGTTCCCAGGGGTGCTCCATGATAGCGCCGCCTCCATTGGTGACTGTCGCCACTTCAATGGTCCAAGTGTTCATCAACAGTTGTGTGCCCATAGAGCTCTGCTTCAATTCCTGCCCTGTGCATTCTGGCAGGCTCCATGGGCGAGCGGCCGATCTCAACGGCCTAGGACCAGCCCCATCATCCAGCAGGATGTGCCGAGCTGCCGACCAGGTTTCACACGGTGGGCCAGCAAGCACTCCTGCAAGATGACCACCTTGTGCAAGACGCCGCACGTGGTCATAGTTCTCTCCATTGGCAAGGTTACCAAGATCCGGATGGACAGCAGTATCAAGGGAAACCATGCGAATGGTGACTCCCGGCCACAAATGATGCCCGATGTGCTCAAGCCACCAATGACAATCTCCCACCCTTCTGCGCCCACTGAAAAGGTGGAAAATCCAAATGACCCGCCGGTCGCCTTCTCGACATACAGGTACTCCACGGCAGAGAGGTACATGTAGAGGACGTTGAAGGATAGAGCAAAGCAGAGAGTGCTGATCGCGAATAGGATCCAAAATGATTTCCCGTGCACGCACCGTGGCCAGATCTTGTGCGCCTTTCTCCACAATGTCCTGCGGGCAGAAGGCACCATCCATGTGCCGTCGCCAGCAAACCAGCTTTCCAACGGGTGACTGAGAAACAATTTGCCTGATGGCCTCCAAGCAGCGTCCAAAAAATTCTACCGGCAAATGAGCAAAACGGGAGAAATGAAGGTCATCATGCATCCATACGGCAAGAGCCCACGCGCCGAGACCCTCTGTCGCAGGAGGAAGACCGTGACCATCCGCCAAGCATGTCAAACGCCATAAGATGGGGTCAGGATCAACAACTGTCTGCATGGATTGATCTCGAAGAACTGCGTCAAAGGCCATCTTGCAGTTGTTAACCCAAGCTTCATCGATCGGGTCAGTCAAACCTTCATTGTGGCATGCCTGCACCCATCGTGCATCCGCATCCAATCGAGTCTCACATTGAGTCTCAGTCTGCGAGAGCACATGAGGAACAACGGTGGCTGGCAGGCGCAAGTGCCTGTCATCCTGTTTGGTTTCAACAATAGGTGCAGGAACTTCCAGAGGTTCATATAGCCAGGTCAGCCTTTCATAACATCCATTTCGATGTCGTCGACTCTGATGAAGATGGATCTGCAGTCGATTCACCGTCCAACAGCATGTCCAACAGGCCGGGCAGACTGTTGATGTCATGAATTTCCGTTCCTCGCTGGGCTCACCATGTGCACTCCAAAGGTGATTCTGCCATTGTCGGACCGAGAGGAAGGTCTTTGCGCACCATCGGCATTCAAAGTTGGATGTGGTCACAGCCGATGCAGGAGTATCAAAAGCAAAAGTAACCCCTCCTGTCACCAACTGATGATACAAAGTCTGGTGTGCCGTCACTGTGTCGCCGATGACCTTGTTCTGCATCAATGCTCTCTTGTATAGGCGGCGTACAAATCGAGGGCCATCTTCCCGTCGATCAGCAAACCATTGAAGTAGTGTTGGTCGAGAGGCCGTCAGAGGATCAAACTCAATGAGCGTGCCATCCATAGAGATGAGCCATGTAAGGGCTTGTCGCAGTGCCTTCCACCAAGAACATGATGCCTCATCAGGAGCTGTCACCATTTCAATAATCTGAGTTGGAGCATCAATGAAGAGATGGAATGCAAAAAGAAGACGGTGCTTTGCCAGTCGTAATTCAATCGATGGCATCTGCCAACTCAACAAGAGATGAACATCCGACATTTGATTGTGCGCCCAGAAGCCATTGCCCACAACTGTACGGATCCATTTCAGATATGGGGTATGGAGCCGTTGTATCTGCTGGGCGGTAAGCAGTGGCCAATTCCCAGCTCCGTGCAGAAGCACAGGCATGAGAAGTGCGTCAAGAAGACGAAGACGAACTGCAACACCAATGTATCTGTTCCGCAGGATCAACTTGTGGATCTGTCGATACGCCAAGCCAGCTCTGCTCACACGGGATCTGATCTCAGCATCAATGCTTCCATCTGCTTGAAAACAGGTGCCAAGATGCTCATACACTGGCACGCAACGAACATGTTGTCCCGAAGGAGGAACAGAAATGCGAGCAAAGTTGACGACCAGACAGTCACGACGACAGGCAGGCGCATCAGGACCACGAAAGGCCATCACAACTTCCGTCTTGCGTGGCTTCAAATTGAGAGTCAGGCCATATGATGCGCAAACCTCAATCGTGGTTTGTAAAGTCCAAGCAACTGTCGAGACCAGATCAGTGGCCTTGATGGCCGCTACCGGCACCGCAAGATCGTCCACCCAAGCAACCGGAGCTGCCCGAAGTCCCAAATGCGAAAACGCAGCTTGAAGCGGCAAGAACTGATCCAGTTGAGTCTGAAAGTCTTGCAAGACAACTGCCATAAGGCTGTTGAAGGCAACATCAGCTAAGGGGCTGCCAGGCCTGCTTCCACGTTCTGTTTGATGAATGGCATCAGAAGCACCAAGCGCATACCAGGTAAAGCGATGCCCATCACGAATGAGTCTCGCCGTTGGCTGGGAAAGCGGGGCCGAGTCAATTGGAGGCTCCTTTGCCAATTTGGTACCCAGCACGGTCAAGTCAATGCCATTGTCAGTCAAGACTTGTCGAAGCTTGGGATGCAGGGTGTCAGCGCCACCAAATATCAGCTGCCGGACCATGGAGTGAAAGGCACTTCGAATGTCCACAAAGATGATGGCAGAGGAGACCACGTGCTGTGCCGCAAGTTGAGTAAAGGCACGAACATACATAGTGGCAAACAACGTGGAACTCCGCATGAAGCCGCCCAATTGAAGCGGGAGCCGGAAATGCTCTAAGGCCGGCAGAAATTGTCCACGCAGGTGTGAGTGGACCAACTTTCCAATGCCGTCAATCAACATGATACCTCTCATGCCTTCGATTTTCTGACTCACTTCTTTTTTTGCAATCGGGTGGAGGATGCCTCCCTTCCCCTGAATAGGTTCTGCGCCCAATATCCAGACCTTCATCATGAAGGTGTGCAGAATGTCAGAGTGTTGGCAGCACGCATGCTGCAATGCCACTGGCGAAACTAAGTCCATGCCTGATGCCTTGCCTGTCTTGATACGGCAGCCCAACGCTTCCACAGCAAAGCGGGAGGGCAAAGCTTCCAAACAAATTTGCAAAGGAATATCTTCCGAAGCCTGCTTTTGGGCAGCATGGCATTGTTGAAGAAGTTCGCCATACGGCACGTGATGTCCAGCTTCCAGCGCATCGTAATGTGCAAACTGGTCTTCCAAAGACGGGCCGGTACATCTAAGATTGGATTTTCGCTTACTTCGCCACCTTGGAAGGAGAGGCTGCAAGGTCTTCCAGAGTGACTGTGCATTCTTGGAGGACTCATAGCCCGCTTGAGCCGCCAGGCTTTCGTAAAACATGCAGTCATCATTGCGGACGGCCTGCACTACTCTTGGTGCCAAATCTTCGTATGCCCAAAGATGCCATGCGTAAGCACGGTCACAGTCACGCATCCATCCTTGAAAAGACCAGGTTACCTGATGAGGCTGACGCCATGCAGCAAAGAGCTGTCGAAGCAGACCACGACAATGGTGACGTCGTGCAGCATTGAGACATTTCCAATGGTGTCTCTTTGCATCAATCAACTGCTTGGTATCATCAGAAAGATGACGCTTGCGCCAAATTCTTGGCTTCGGGTTCCACTGTTTGATCCAGTGTTGCAATCGTGCAGCGTGCGTATGGACATCAGTCACCCATGTCACATCCAAGTGGGTATCCTGCACTTTGCTTCCACGGGTACGACGAGGTCTTCGGTCAGCTGGAAAGAACTGAAGCTGAAGCTCAGCACAAACACAATCATGACCACGGCGATGAAGAGCCAAATCAATACGTGTGCTGACCCATGTGGACACGCAATCGTGGGAGAAGTTGTTGGAAACAGCAACATAGTCCAAACGAGCTGATGTGCCTTTGGGATGTGTCCAAGTGTGACCAGTTCCATCATGGCACTCTGCAAAGGTCTGAGGCAGAAAAAGGTCATGGTTGGCAAGCCACGTGTGAAAGTGAGCACCTTTACTGTTCTCATCATCAGCTTGATGCGGGCCAATGCAAGGGGATGTGACACTGCCAACTCGGCTATTTGCATCTGTCAGCATAACCGTGGGCCATTGACGATAGGCAGCTGGGATTGCTGCAGTCGTGGCATCCCAAAACGCCTGAAGGACGTCCTCATCATCATCCGAAGGAGCATGCACTACTAAGAAAAGAAGTTTACAACCCGGATGCGCCCACCGTACCAACAGACGTCGCGAAGTGGCATGTAAGATACGGAGATCTGTCGTGTCAATATCAATGGTGCCACCAGATGTGGAAATGGATTTGCGCAGCCACAGCTGAACGCCACCTTGTCCACGTGCAGTCGCTGGGCCAGAAAGAACATGAAACTGCTGAAAGAAAGAGTGCCCTGCCATTCGAGCGCGAGTCTCCTGAAGGCCAATGACATGTAGATGTTCCGCCACGAACTGAGCAGCTAAGGCTTCAGCACGAGCGCCCAAATAACCCGAAGCAAAATCTTGTCCAGGAAACATGGTCATGACATTGGCAGTTGCAAAACGCAACCGTGCAGGGTAACTTTCAGAACTATCAGGCAGAGCTTGAAAACGACGCAGCACTGCAGGATGAGAATCATCAGAAGGAGGCACTTGAAACGGTTGCTCCACATTGAATCTCCAGCGCGTTCCCACTAACAGAGGTGCGTCGTCATGATGCCGCACAGATTTCTCAACCAACCAAAGCCATTGACAAGCACACGTGTCAGCACCTTGGAACGTGTACATGTCAAGCCAGTCCGCAAGAGAGGTGGTAAAAGAATTTTGCTGCAGCGCATGTCTACAAACTGTGTCAGCAGCCTCATTCCAGGGATGACTTTGATGACTTTGAATGTGTGTCCAATATAGTGGCCAAGGAAGAAGAACTTCAAGCCATTGGATCAAGGACCGCAACACAATATGAACATCAGAGTTGCAATGTGCAGCTTGACGGCCTTGTGCAATATTGGCGGTATGCTCACAATCATACGCAATCTCAAACCAAGGTTGAACTTGTGACAATGAGGCAGCAAGTTGGTGGAGCCACAATGTGGCTAACACCAAAGCAGTAGCCTCCGCTCTGGGTGCCGTGGCGGAACCAAGGCAAGGAGCACTCATGAATCCACCATGTCTCAGACCATCTTCTGTACGTAAAATCAAGAACACACCTGCTGCTGCAAGACCGCTCGATCGCCACGCAGATCCATCCGTGTAAAAGGTTGCACCAAGGACTGTTTCATCTTGCCAAAGGGGCACAGCACCAAGTTGTTGCCATGTGGCATCATGCCACCACACCTGACCCAGATCGACGGAAGGCTGTAAGTCAAGTCCCAATCGTAGTTGCTCACGCAGGAACAAAACACGTTGGCAATCCACAGTGGTGAATCGAGGTGCTGGAACATGTGCTTCCAGATGGATCACGTTTCGCTGAGCAGTATGTTGCAGCAAGTTCGTAACATCGCTATCCTCTGAGTCAAGCACTGCAGGATGTGTTGATTCCAAAGCAGCAGTGGCCTGAAGAGGTACTTCCCGATGAATGTGAAAAATCAAATGCATTCCATGCGCAACATCAAAACGTGGTAGGTCAGTAAGATCACGATCGCCCAACAAAGTGCGACATAGTGCCCTGGGTGGAACGTTGCCACAGACATCATCCAAGTCAATGTAGTTTTTCAACTGTGCATGTGAGAGAGCACATGGCGTGGTCAAACAGAGCAACCGTGGATGCCATGGATCGTCCAAGGTATCAACAATGGCAACAACAATGGAACACATGGTCGGCTGCACATGTTGGACCAGGACAAGATGTGCATGAACTTCAGCCTGTCCATCATGCGGAGTAGGATGAGCAATCACTCCAGTCAGCTCTGCAAAAGGATCCATCCAGTCGTCCCAAGTCATGACAATCTCATGGTACCAGGTGCCAACGTCTCCAGTAAGACGAACATCTCGACATAGCCCACTGTGAGGTCGTCGAAGATGATCAGCATACCATGTTGAGATGACAAAAGCCTCAGGAGGGTGCTCATGCAACTCTTGCTCATTGCGAAAGAGCAGCGTGTGCAAATCATGAATCATCTGTGGTTGCCCAGGAGGAATAGGAACAGCGCGCGTCCTGATATCAGCAATATGTTGCATTTCGCGCTGAAGACGTTCATGATCTCCATCAACCTTGTCAGCTGGTACAGCACCCTCAGGATATGCCACAGTTGAACCACAGAACTCTGCCGGCTTCTCTGTCAGAGTGATCATGGTCATGGCATGGTAGCTCATGTCCATCGATGCAACTTGTTGCACAGAACACTCGTCTTCGTGTACTTCAGCATGAAGGGAGCGGGCATCATGTAGCACATGTCGAAGTTGGATCAGAGAGTTGGCTGTGGTTGGCATGATTCGTCTTGGAACGAAGGGTTCCGAAGAGCTTGCAGCCTGATGGTCTCCATGACAATGAGGTGGTCTGACATGAAGTTCAATACTAGCTGCATCTGGGACATCATGACGAATAAAACGCTCAAAATGTGCCACGCCAGATCGTGCAGAGCAACGCCGTGTTTCACAAACATGGTTGATGCGCAGGATGTCAATGATATCCTCAGTGCACAGCCAACGAGGGACAGAGTAAGCAGCTTGCAAAAGACGATCTTCATGATCGCCTTGCATGACCGCAGACAACACAACTGCAGCTTTTGCTTCACGTGGCTTCTGTTCAATCATGACATGCACTGTGTCCAAGGTGGTGGTCGCATGTGGAGGTCGATGACCAACAATCTTGATCTGCAAAGGATCCGACCCGTGAAGTAGAGGCTGCCAAGGTGTCAGCAAATCTTGACACCACAGATGCTTGAAGCTGTCCAATTTGACCACACGTGGCACATCACATTGTGGATGTAACTCATGATGCACGTACCACGTCCATACATAGAGGATAGGTCCTTCTTCCAAAAATTCCTGCAGTGCTTCCGCCTCAAAGGTATCATCAAGCGGCTCAAACCAGTGGTTGTCCATGGGCACCGGGAAAACACTGTTCGTGGTGTCCTCGGGCAACGTGGTAGTGGATGTTGAGGTAACTGGTAGCGGAGCAGGAAATGGAGCAGCTGAAGGCCCAGAGATGCGAGGCTGAACTGTGCTGCCCTGACTCTCAGTGACATGGATAGCCTGCAACGTATTCATCTGTGTGTCAGGCGGCGGTACGCATACTCGGAGATAGGCTCCATGTTGCATGACTTGAGGTGCTGCCTGATGAACAGGCCATGCTCGACCGTTGAACTCCACTAGACATGCATCATTTTGCCATGAGCAATACTGCCGCACTCCTGCATAATGGAGTACACCTTCACGTCCAAGATGACGGGGTACGCGATGAACTCTTCTAGTAGCAGCTGGCAAAGGATGAATTCCAGCTGGTGTCACATGAAAATGCACTTCTACGTCAATGATGACAAGTGCATCCGAAGAAGCCGTTGGGATGTCTGTCACCGATTGGATGATGAAAGAAAAGTCATCGCGTTGATCTCCAACCATGGGAGCCAAGATCGTGTGAGCTTGCAAGAGACTGGCCGGGACAATTTCCAAATTTCGAGCAAGCTCTATCAGCATGGGCACTCCAGCCGCGTTACGCATGAACATGTGCAGCAGTGGATGTCGTAGCCGATAAAAATGACAGTTGAACATTGGTCCAGCAGAATGATCATGCTCAATAGATGGGGGAGTTTCAGATGGCGGGTCATCTTCAGGTGGATCCGGATCTCCATCATCAGGTCCTGTCACGAAGAAATCCTCACCATGACCTGTTGGCATACCATGAGCTGAAACGCCAGAGTGCGATACTTCACCAGCATGAGCAGATGCACTTGCCAGATTTGGATCATTGGGAATTTGAATTGTAAAGGAATGCCCAGGCCGCATCCGATGGTTGTCATCTCCTCCGTTTGGCAGCAAACGCCATCCATGAAGAATGTGACAAACTCGGCCATAGGGTCCTTGACAAGTCTGCAGAACTTGGGCCGCATCCAAAATGTGGTATCTATTCACCAAAGGCGGAAACGAGGCTGCCACGAGGTTCGCACCAAGCCCATCATAGTCATCCATGTACTGGACTGCCACCAGACCAGAAAATCTGGGTTGATGAAGGCCTTGCGCCAAAATCACGTCCAGGGCGATGAGTTGATCTGCAGGACCTCTCGTTGGCATGGGATTTGGAAGTGTGAAAGCTGTTGGGACAGAGTCATCCAGCAAGTCACTCCAAGCATTCATCATATTCTCAACCCAATGTGCTCGTTCAGGAGGAAGATGAACGACACGATACTGCGCGTTGCGCAGTCTTGTCTCGTGATGTAGGTACCATGTACGTACACGTAGCCCATCAGACATCAGAGCTGTTGGACTCATCCAAATGGGGTCCAGCGCTGAGATCATGTTGTCAGTAAAATCACGTGCACGTGCAGGATTTTCATGACCATGTGCATGAGGTCCATGTGGAGGGTCAGCATGGTCTGCGGGGATTTGTTGAAGATGCTGAAAACCTTCCATAATACTATACGTCGTCATTGGAACAGAGCGATCACAACTGGCATCACCAGGAGCTTTGATCCAAGGCAAAATAGGCCATGCAAAGGGAACATGCGGCCTTCGTGCCTGAAGCTTCAATACTTCAGGCGTCAATTCAGTGCAATCATCCACAAGCGCCCATGGCTTACCAGGCCATTCATACAACGCTCGATGGGGAACAACGAGTCTGTGCATCTCGTGACCACTGAAAACCTCCACAGCATCATCAAAGCGAACATGAAAGGGTCGTGCTCGATGTGAAATGCTTGAAGTCAATGAAGTATTCACCTTTCTCACATGCGGCATGGGGCATTGCAACTTGAAAGCAAGTGCGTGAGCCGATTCAATGGCCTTCCATTCTGACATGAAGCATCCCTCATTCATGATAGAGTGGTTCCATTTCTGAACAACGTAGTCAAGATCGGTCGCAACATCGACCGTCTGAAACTGCCCTGGGTGGTTGTACGCATTTGTCACTGACCACCGGGCCCACCAAAAGACGGCAGGGTAGACGTAGCCCCATCTGCCATGCCTGAGTCGACCTTGTCTGCATCTACTCGTTGTCTTTTGGCACGTTGTTCTTCTTGCACCAATTCCTCTGTCTGAGTTTGCAACTGAGACATTGTCTCGACCAAGCTGTTCAGGCCCGTTGCAATGCGTTGAGCAGCTGCCATAGGAACATCCTTCAGCTCCTCTTCGTCGGAGACCACAACTGTGCCTGCCTTCTCGTCGACCGGCACCATGTTTGCCGCCTCGAGCTTGCTGGCGTTCATGATGTCCCGCGCCACCACAAATGCCTCCTTGGCTTGCTGAATCTTCTCTGTCAGCTGAGCCTCTTGCGTTTGGAAGCTGGCTGTGTGTCCTTGCCAAAGCTTGAGGCTCTCGGCAAGAAAGGATCTCCACTGGGAATGCAGTTGAGCGCGGGCTTGAACTGCCTTGTCGTAATCTTGTCGAGCATTGTCCATGGCATTCACCGCTTGGTGCATAGTCTTCTTGTCGTGCTTGGCAACTTTGGCAATGGCATCCTTCAGATCGGTTTGAATATCGTCTGGAAGTTCGCCTCCTTGATCTTGATGTTTCTGCAACTTCTGCACGAGGGCTCGATACTTCACAATCTCCTCGGGCGGTGGTGTCAATGCCGGCCCAGACGAAGTGGTCGTCGTGGGCTGAGCGAGATTGGGAGCCACTGGCGCAGGCATAGAACCCGACCCAGGAGGTGGTGTGATGGGTGGCGGAAGAGGAGGCTGCTGAGGAAATGGCTGAGCCATCTGCATCGTTGCCTGCTGAGCAGCCTTTTTTCCCTTCCGGGACTTCTTTCGTCCTTGTCCTTGTCTCTGACGAGGACTCTGAGCCCGACCATAATTTGTCGAGTCCACCCATGGCTCTTGAGGCCATTGCCATTGTTGCGCATAGGCTGAATTGCTTGGCTGTCTTCGAGGTGATTGTGCACGTGCTTGTTGTTGTTGCTCGTAATCCGGCGTTCCATATGTCCACGATGCTTTGCAATCCCCACAATGCCAAGCATTTTTGCGGTTTTTCCTGCCGCAGGGACAATACCATGGGAAAGTCGCCATCTCGATGTCGATGGAGCGAAGAAACTGACGATCGCAAGAATGATGGGTTTTCAAAACCTGTTTCAAGTACCACAGCTCGTTGGCAGTGAGGACCTGATGACCTGTTTTGTGAAGAAACCACCTTCTCCTCGCCAGTGCCCGTCGCCTCCTCCAGCGTCTTCTGGATGTCGGTGTAATAGTCCCCAATGAAGATCAACACCAGAAGGATCACGTAGGCAATCACACTCATAAAGTGCCGCCCGCACCACGTAGCTCCAGCAGCTGCTCCACAGCCGCAACCACGCAGCGCCACAGCAAGGCCGCCCGCAATGCGAAAGCAATGGCGAGCTACCCGCGGGCAACAGCGACGCCCGCTAAGGAACTGACACACCGGCCGAGGGGGCTAGTGAGCCAAACCTTAATTTGGAAGTATTTGAGTCAAAGGTATGTACCCTCTGGTAAACTAACATAGCTATTGGCAATTGCCATTTATAGTGGGTTTTCCCATTAAAAATTGTGATTTTCCATAGCTATGTTAAATTACCAGAGGGTAAACAAGATGGACCATACATGACAATACAGCATGTACGGTATGGTGGAATGTCAAGATGACGGCTGAGGCCCACAAAAGGAGGCCGGGGCTCCTTGCCGATGTCTGGGGGCCTCAGCCTGACGAATTTTCACCTTGGATTTTGGAAGCCAGCCAGATGGGTTCAACTCATGTTGGCTTTTCCTTTCCGGGGTTAATTTCCTTGGTGCAGAATGGTGCACATCAAAATCCCCACATCCCCGGGTTGAATGGAAGTGGTCACCATGGTCACCATGGTCACCACGTCTTGAGGTCTGCTCGGGAACTCCTGGAGGAAAATAAACAGCTGATTGAGGAGAAGAAGGAGCAAAAGGCGCCCATGCGCCTCACAGTCTCGCCATGCTGCCATGCCACCTGTTTTTCCTTCCCATGTTTGGGATGATAAATCGAAGTTGACTGAGAGTTTTGGTTGATGATTTCATTGTTTGTTTTGTCGTTCCTCTTGGTGAAAGTGTTCTTGTTTGGCAAGATGCTCACAGTTGACTGAGATGTTTGTGTATCGGTTGAAGCTGCGAGCTGCTGTTGGTTCATCATGTATTTCTCCCCCTTTTGAGACAGCACGTATAGCGCAGGGGGGAAATATCCATTCACTCGGCTGTGGTGGCACACATTCTTTGCAAGAAATGGATCGGAATGGAGTTGAGTCATGTTCTATTTTCTATTTGATCCTTTGTTTACTTTGGTGTGTGGGTTCCCCATGTTCTTTGAGAATCAATGCGCGGCATACATAAACCCATTGAAGCCTCAATTTTGCGTTTGCCTTCTAGGGAGTTCCAGCTGGAATTGCACTGTCGAATTGCTCTTCCGCATGTGCACATTGTCTAAATTACGTGCATCTTGGATCATCTTGGCGTATGTGATTACTTGTTTTACATATACATAACATTACATAACATACATATACAATTGGATGTACAAATTTTAGAGGACATATATGAATGACTGCCTCTGAGAGGCTCACTCGACGAGATGGCAATGGAGAGAGAGAGAGAGAGATATATATATATATACATATGCATTTACATAATTGTATATAATATATATGAAACGATTGATCATTTGTGTGAGTGTATGTAGTGGGCTGGCGGCTGATAAATGACCGCCAGCTTTTTGGCTATTTATCCTCTCTTGTCTTGTGAGGTGGGGTGGGGTGGGATAATAACGTCATGTCTAAGTGCGTTTCACACGTACTTGCCCCATGGTCGTCACTGCCTGTTGGGTGGGGTGAGGAGGGGTTTGGTGGGGTGGGGTGGGATATTAACGTCATGTCTAAGTGCGTTTCACACGTACTTGCCCCATGGTCGTCACTGCCTGTTGGGTGGGGTGGGGTGGGGTGGGGAAATATTAACGTCATGTCCTAATTGCGTTTCACCACGTACTTGCCCCATGGGTCGTGTCACTTCCTGTTGGTGGGTGGGGTTGGGGCAGGGGGATGATTAACGTCATGTTAAGTGCCGTTTCACACTACTTGCCCCATGGTCGTCACTGCCTGTTGGGTGGGGTAAAAGGAGGGGTGGGGTGGTGGGGTGAGGTGGGGTGGGGTGGGATAATAACGTCATGTCTAAATGTGTTTCACACGTACTTGCCCCATGGTCGTCACTGCCTGTTGGGTGGGGTGAGGAGGGGTTTGGTGGGGTGGGGTGGGATATTAACGTCATGTCTAAGTGCGTTTCACACGTACTTGCCCCATGGTCGTCACTGCCTGTTGGGTGGGGTAAGGAGGGGTGGGGTGGGGTGGGGTGGGATATTAACATAATATTCGAGTGCTGGAAATTAACTTCCAAGAGGCTCTTGATGCTACGTCCTTCACGTCGTCAAGTATCTTCCAAGACGCTCTTGATGCTACGCTCTTCACGTCTTCAAGTATCTTCAAGACGCTCTGAAAGCTACGCTCTTGACGTCTTCAAGTAACTTCTCAGAGGCATTCCTCGTCACTTGTCCCAGGTCGCTGGCACACAATGCATTGATCGCCATTGGCGCAGTCTCAAAGAATTTATTGGCCCTGCTTTCCCTCGCAAAATGAAGGGACAATTTGGTTCAAAGCTTCACACAGAGGTCAATGTGCTTGTGAAGCAATGGTTGTACAGAATGTGGTCTAGTCTTCTTCTCCCAAAGATGTGTATACGAAGTTGACTCAAATCCTGAAATGAAAGAAAGACATCTACTTGGAAATGTGAAATGTGAAACATGAAATGAAAAAAGCAAGTAGTTCGAAGCTGGATTTGGAAGAGTCAAAAAGCGCAGCAATAGACAAAACAACTGGTAAAAACCAGGCGAAATCAACTAGCGGTGGTTGGAAAAGCAGGCGGTCGTCTATCAGCCGCCTACCATGTAGTGTGATGTAACATGTATGGTGTGCGTGTGTGTGTGTGTGTCACGTCGTTCGTGTAGTGTCATTGTGCTCGTTTCTCATGTATTTTGTGATTCAATCTCTTGGTTGGCACATGTTGGCACAGCACTGGCACACATCAGCACTTTCATCATCATCCAGGCCTTCAATCTCTTGGTTGGCACATGTTGGCACAGCACTGGCACACATCAGCACTTTCATCATCATCCAGGCCTTGGCGAGAAAGAACAGCAGAGAGATGGTGCAGAAACTGATTGAGGAGGCCGGGCCCAGCAGTTCTTGGCGACGCAAGGAATGGCAAAAGTGGACCAGTTAAATGGAAGCCAAGACAGGTGGGGATACAGTGCAGGCAGATGCAGGCAGGTAGATGAGATGATAGATCGGCTGGAATTTGATTATGTATGATTATGTGTGAGCAAAAATGTCAATCGGGTAGATTGGATTGTTTGATTTGATCTACACATGAGACCTACACCTTTGTGGTCTCCGCAAATGGAGCTGCGAAATATTTGGACTCATGGAGAGCCTTCGCAACCTTCACAGGACCGGATGAAGAGCGAAGGCATCAAGGCGTTGGACGTGGCCAACCACATTGCAAATATTGAAATGCTTGATTTTCTGGAAATTGCATATATTGACGAATGGGCACCCAAACACAGAAATTGGGTTGGAAAAATTCTCCCGCAAGCTTATGAAGATGCCCGCTTCGATACTACTACTGGTCATCTTGTTGCAGGCCAAGCTCTCTAAGGATTAGTAGACAAGCAATCAACATTTGGGCAGTTCCCAACTGTTCCACAAGTTTTTGGCCTCTTGCGAAGGCCACGGTTCAAAGTAAACGCTCCATGTTGAAGGACCTGGCGTTGGGCGACCTCAGTCGCTGGCAGCTGCGGTGCTATATGGGTTGTAAGGGCAGCCGGTGACATCCTTTGCCTTACTCAGGTTCCTTAACCATCCCTAACCTGTTTTGTTGACTGAGGCAACAGTACAAAGCAAGCATCACACAGAAGGAGGAGGAGAGAGCTGCCCTGAAAACTTCCAAGAAAGGCAGGATCGGTCTTTGCATTCATCTGCTGTGCTCAGAGCAGTCATGTGGGTAACCAGGCTGATTGGATCCCAAGTGTTTCCACCATTTGACAATCAGCTATACGGCCATGTAACTGGCGCCGTTCAGAAGGCCGTTGCCAAGTCTTGGGAAGAGGATCCTTCCTTTATCTTCCTTTTATATGTGATCATTGTGATCCATTCGGCCACGAGGAATGTATCCAAATCCCAGAACTAAGAAGCTACCGATAGATCGCCACAGGATGGACTCAGGATGCATCGAGACCCCCCGGCCAGGGCAGCCGCCCTCCTATTTCCCTTTTGTGGAAGGCGAGCGCATTGCCAAGGCCTGGGCTTGGCGAATCTGATGATATGGTGGCGTGTTTGACTGCGTTGCACACATGCGGGACCATCTCGTTTGCAAGTTGAAATGCCACCTCATGATAGAGAGAGAGAGAGAAACAGAGTGAGAGACCCCCATGACTTGCAGGGACGTGCTGCGAAGAGCGCAGTGTTGCGTGAGGAGATGGGTGTCGGAAGATGGCAGAAGCTGATGGGGCTGCACTGGAGCAACATGTATGTAGAAACCATACCTCGACACATGCACATATTTGCTTAATTTGCTACACCACTGCAACAATACAATCAGTCTCAAGCTGGGCTTGCTACCAATCATAGATATGATAATTTGGAAACCTAATTTGGGTTGAATAAATACTGCACAACCCTGTTGAAAACAAGCTGCACACAGAGGAAAGTTAAGAAACAGGTGGGACTGCGCGACAAGATATTTGAATATAGTACGTGTGTCACAATATATCTTGATTGTGTTGGGGGGTCGCAGTGCCCACAGTGGCATGGAAAGAGGGCTGGAACTTTGACAGTGGCTGACAACATGCAAAGATGTTTCAATTGTGAACTGGGAGGAACCAATGTTTCTGGTTGCCACTGAAGATATACTTTAAAATCAGTGGACTGATATTTGAAAATATCTTCAGAAAGATCAAGACCCAAATGTCAAAACGGCATGGTTGTTACACGGGTTTTCCAATTGATAAGCGCATGGAGATCTTGGTTTTGCAGAACCTTCCAGGAGACGATTCGAATCGTAGAATCATATTGGCTGTCAAAATCCCCCCAAACTTACTGTAAGTCACTTCTTTGCATATGGCTGAACAAATGCTTTATATATGTATAATATATATATATATATCAACACACAGAAAAACAGGTTGCCATTGGGCGGATGGTTGCTGATTTGGATGGGTTTGTATCGAGAAAACTGCCTCGCCCGTGGCCACGCTGCGTGAGGAAATGCAAGGCTTTCTGCAGAAACAGCGGGAAATGAAGCCCCCGCGCAATGCAGTTTGGCTGCACCGTGTCAAATGTTTTGGCGATCTTACAGGAGCATCGCAAATATGATCGGTGATGAAGTTGGTGAAAGATATGCCAGAACTGTCTATATATATAATTATATATATATGTATACATCACGAAAGATATAGATATAGACATAGATAAATAGATATAGACACAGACATAGATAGATAGATTGGTAGATAGCTGGATAGATGTAGACATAGATAAATATAGATATAGATTTACCATTTACATATTATATATATATACTCGTGGATGCTGATGCTAGTGTATCAAGAAACCATCTCATGGCCCCGATGCTTTGGCCACCAAGGATCCACTGATCCAGGACCTGCCATGGCTGGGACGCCAGAGATCACCAGAGCAAAATCAGCCCACTTTGGTTGACGACATTCACATGTGTCATCATTTGTCTATGCCAGAGTCTATGCCTTTCGATCATGACCTCGTGAACTGTTTTGAGCTAGTCAATTTGGTGTCAATTCGTTTCAGTTTCTGAGCTTCAGTGTAGCAAACAAGGTCCACAAGGAAACATGGTTAAACATGACTTGCTACGATTTTTGAACACTTGGATAGTGATATCGTTTAATTAGTGATTCAAGAGACCTCACCAAAAATGATGTAGACATGATAATTTGAGGATGGTTCATGATTCAACTGGAAGCACTGCATGGGGACCGCTGGTTCTTTCATGAATTATCCAGTTGAGGATCTTCCGTGGTGATTTGGCTTCTCATGATGCCAGGACACGCGTGTGGATAATGTGCTTTTGTACCCCGTGCTGCCAAAGGCACGGTCATTCGATACGGTGCACTCGCCCAAGTTGACGAGGAATTTGCTTCAGAATGCTCCTGGGGTTTTACCACAATGGGTTGCCCAAGTATGACAATTAGAGTATGATGCAAAACATCACTTGCCAAAAAGAAAACAGGATTCCAAGTTCTTCAACTCAATTCATGTTGTACCAGTTTTTGCATGTTTCAACACTGGAAATCATCGAACAGAAATCATAAAAACTTCATAAAACATCTGAATTCTGGCTGCCAAATCCGCTTTTTGGCGGGTTCCACCTGTGTTTTTTTCCAGGCCACGGTGCAATCCTTTGAAGCCTCCCCGCCCGAGTCCGGAGAGGTGCAGCATGGAGACGCGGTGCCGGACGAGGTGCGCGGGAGTCTGGACCATGCCATGGTTTTGTTTAACAAAGAAATGGCACCATAAACATCATAATATGTATGATATTCATGATGTTTATGAATGTTTATGATGATATTTAAATGATATTTAAATGGTGTTTATGATATTTATGGTGCTATTTGTGTGTTAGATTTTGTTGAACTTTCATGATTGATGGTTGACAATGGTTGATTTATATGATGTTTTTTTAAGGTTAACTAATTATAAATGATATTTGAATATGCTCTTCGTGGATAGCTTGCTCACCGAGAAGAATTGGAAGTGAATTTGCTGGTCGGCGGTTTCAATCTTCAATCATGTCTTAATGTTCAACTATATATATATATTTAGCAGGACGGCCCCAACTATATGAGTTATGGAGATGGGTTGAAACTGTTAATCAGAAAGGCTTGGAACATGGGAATTGTAGAGTCAAGCCAGAAAATGATGATAAATGGATGGGATTGGATGGGTATATAACCTCCTTTTTTAGTACCAATAGGTACACCCTAGTAAATGGCATGTTTGCCTCATTTTGTCTCAAAAAGACATCATTGATTGATAGCCCCTGGTTGAAAACGTGTTTCAAGACCCAAGCACGGCTGGTTTGGGATTATGGTACTAGACCATACTGGACAGTGGGCTGTCTCCGGCTACCGAGACGGCCATGACATTTTCCAAATCCTTCTCCCTGCAGGATGCACTACATTGGCTATAGGGAACCACGCATGTATACATACATGTATATATAAATAAAGATTAATTATTATATAGTCTATATATATTATTGTTTAACTGTTGGGTGCCTTCGGTATGCTTCAAAAGCCCCAGTAGATCGTGCCAGCGTTTCTGAAAAACACACAGCAATTCGCCACCAGGAGCTGAAGCTGGTGGACGAAACGTGTCCTCATATGCAGAGGCCAGGTGTTTCAGACTAGGGATGTAAACAACGTTTGAATGAGAGAATATATCCTTGAGATTGAGGATGGTGCTTAGATATTCTCTCATTCTTTGAGACTTTGTTGAAAATTGGTGAATGAGGGAATAGAGATGAATTCGCCATAACACAGCGATTTGAAATCAATAAACGACCAACGGAGTCGACCGGAACCATACTCCTGTGTTTGAGGACGCATGTGCTAACCCGATGCTAACACGAAAGAACATCCTGGGAAGAGAAACGCTGGCACTATCTCTACAGATGTCTACTGTATATGTACTTAGTGGGGGTGAATCATGAGGGGGCGAGAAGTATGGGCCATTGGGAGTCGTTGGGAAACCGTTGGGAAACATATTTACCCCTCAGATGTTTATGACAGGATAGACCATCGACCTGTTGGTTCGTTTGCGTTTGAGGATATTTGAGGTATGGTACATGGGTTGAACGGTTGAACCAGTTGAAAGTCAGGACCTGTCAGCAGCCACTTGGACAGCGAAAATCACCTGAAGTCCATAGATGCCACTTATACCTAGCAATTTCCGTACAAATGATATACAAATATGTATAAATATGTCCTGTTCTTCGGCATGTCCTGTTCTACATCCTATCCCTCAGTTAGATTCGCCGCGAGAGGCACCCAGTGTTCTTGACAAAGGCTCGGGATCACAAGCAGCGGACCTCAGGACATGGCGTCAAGGTGGTTAGCCGATTAGCCTGGGCACACATCATCATGTTGAAGTGGAGTAAGTGGAGTCGTGAAGCCAGTTGCGCAAACCCAGGAGCTCTTACAATAGGATCAAACATCCCACTGAAGAAGTTTATCAGACCCGTACAAGCTGAACTCAGATGCATGAATTTTATCATCCTAGAATATCAAAAGATACCCCGCTTTGATGCATTACATAATCTTACGTTTAGATCTTTTCACCCTCAGGATTTGAAACGTCCCAGGCCTCAGCCCGACCAAGGTCCAGGCGGCTCTACGACGATCATGTGAGAAGAACGTTAGAAGAGAAGGCAAAGCGTTAGAATGTTCCGCGGCCAACGTTGATGAAAAGAATGTCCTGATGGGAGATTCCCATTGCCAAACTAAGATAAAAACAGGTCCCTGTCCGGTGATGAAGGGAAGGTGCGGTTCCCTGCAACAGGTTGAGCAGACCAAGATGGAGCTGGCCCAACAAGCAAAGAAGCGGAAGGCAGCCACTGGGCGGTGGCATGACCGCTTGTGGAGCATAGAGCTTTCCCTAGCGGTCGAGCAAATCTTCCACGCTCTATTTCCACTGTCAGACTACTTTTTTGTACTTTGTGACGGGGGGTGATGACAAAACATAGTCCAGGATTTTCTTGGAAGCACATTGGAATCAAACATGCTCAGTGGACATTTTTGGGTTCATTTCATTTGGCAGCGGGCCAAAAAGGACGTGGGTCCTGGCTTTAATAACCACTAAGATGCACCAATATCGCCAGCTTCCTGTTTTTGCAATTCCCAATTCTGATGTGCATATTCCAACCCTTACGACATCGTTGCCGTGGTCGTTGTCGTTGTGTTCTTGTTGTTGTTGTTGTTGTTGTTGTTGTTGTCGTTGTGTCGTTGTGTCGTTGTTCTTGTTCTTCTTGTTGTTGTTGTTCTTGTTCTTCTTCTTCTTCTTCTTGTTGTTGTTTTTGTGGACAATTCGGGTGATTAAATTGATGTTATCAGTTGATGATATTGTTGATATTGATGATTATGTGTGTATGCTTATGCCATATTGGAGCCACGTGTTTCCTTTGGTTTTCGTTGATCATATACCCATTAAAGGCCCAATGGCCCAGTGGTTGTGGCAGGACGAGCTTGCAACCTTGGAGGATTCCATGTTGGTGGCCGACGCTTTGCGTCATGTGCCTTGGCTGCCTAACATTGGGAAAATCACCATGTCGAACAGGTAAATCAACTAAAAATGACTATTTTCAGTCGTTATGTTAAATTTCCAGAGGGTATGCCTCAGGTTTCCGTCAGAAAATCTTGAACATGAGGAACGTATGGAATTTCGAGAGGACGATGGTCGCTGCGGGTCGCTGGAACCCGAGATTTGCCAAGTCGTTTTAACGAGCGATGCTCTAAGGATGGCACCACAGCCAAAGCAGATGCCCGGCGGAGACACGCTCCTGGACAAGAATAGTTGTCGCATCACTGACCTTACCAGAACAATCCACCTGTGGATAGAGTCTAGAGGATAATTATTCATCCACATGAATTCATTTCGTTTTACATGGTTTTACGGTATATTATGATATATTATGAGGTCTTCAGATCAAAGCGCAACATGCACAATCCTTCCATACATGGAGTACTTGGGAATGTAAGTGTGCACAAATTAAAATATATCTATATATATAAAATAGATCGCCATTTATGTTCATTTTTTTTAGTGATATATGTCATTATCATGGAGATTTCTAGGCACGGCTTCGCCATCGGCACGTGAGGCCATGTTCCTCAAGGAGCAGATCGAAGAGCAGCAGATGCGGAAACAGATGGAGAAGGCGGACAAGAAGAATCTTGGCAGATCATCCAGGGGATTCAATGTGTTACAATGGGAGGCCCTATAGTACGAATATGTACGAAGTAAATCGAATTAATATGATACATATGTGCAAAGATGGACTGACAAATTATACAATGTGTATATAGTCTACATAAATATACATATATATATATATATAAATCATAACTATTATCATATTATGATGTTTATATAACTGGAAAACCATAAAGACAAAATGTTCTGTCCGCACGGGTTTCGACATTTCTTTTTGTGGCTACTTTTTCCAAATACCATGTCGGTGTCCGGCTGCAATCCCTCTACTTAAAGGTCAATAGTTTTTCTGAAAACTTGGATTTGTCGGACTGGTTCCGACAGTATGGTTTCTGATTTTTTTTGCCTTGGGTCTTGAAAACACACAAAACACAATTAAGAGAACTTCAAAAGTGGAAACCATAAGAGGATTTTCGATGTTGCAGACAGTGCCACAAGAGTCGAACAACGCTATTGGTTCAGAGGATCCAGCAACATCCCGTATAATCCACTTTGATAATGGTTGAACAAATGCTGGCAAACAAATTGCATAGGGGTCAAACTTCAACACACTCCCTGACGACTCAGGAGGGAAACAGCTGGCTATTGGGGACCGGAGGCCGGCAGGGTTGCCCGCCCTGAGTTTATTCCGTTTTTGAGCAAGGAGGTCTGAAAAAAGTGGATGAAGATTGATGAAGATGGATGTAGCATGATAAGATCATAAATGCATTACTTGGCCAATGAAGACAGCCGCAATGATTCTTGAGCACTGCCAGGGTCAGAGGCAAGCAATTGGCAAGCAATGACCTTTATGTCTACATGATTTATACGCATATTTATTAGGATATGTGATGATTCATGTGCCACTTTTGTGGTACATGTGTCGATGAGGACACTTGATTTGTTTCGTTTCTAGCTACATAGTGAACACATCGCAGTAGCTGCCAGGATAAGCCAACGCAATCGAATGCTACGCATCGATCCCATTGCCACGACCTCATCAAGCAGATGGAGGCGCGGCCTGGGCTGTGGGACATGACCTACAAAAGGCTGAATATATCACCATCAGAAGTCGCCACCTATGAACGATAGTGCAATATTCTTTTGTATTTTACTATGTAGATATTATATTATAATGATATCGATTATTCATATCTATATATATACATATATATATATATTGCCACCAATTTCTGATGCCGGTAGACCACAAACCTCATACTGTGTTTCGATTAGATGGAAAAGGTTGCATGGCACACTTGTCATATGCCCCTCGCCCACTAACCACCGGAACTGCTCAGCTTCCCAGTTTTCACGAGGTGGACCAGAACCGAAAGGTGGTGGACAGGAGCATGAGGCTAAGGCAAGAGAAGCAGATCGTCAACAACTGTGCCTTCCCAAGAGCTGGGGGGCAGTTCATACGCTGCATTCATCTGCATTCTGATTGTTGGCCCCCTATGGGATAGCCCTTTCCCAAAAAGCATCAGGCTTGGAACAGGTTGAGGACCTGGGGCCGCTACTGTGATTCGATTGAAAAAGTACCTAATCCAATGACAGGTTGGGACCATTGGGTAACGGCGGATTGGTTACCCCACCTACAAATAAGACCAGCGTTCACCTTCGCCGTTGCTTTCAGCGTTGCGCCGTGCAACCCCCCAGAACAGCGCTGCGGCGCTGGGAGACATGGCGAGCAATGGCACAGATGCAGTCGTGGCGCCTCCTCCCGGAATAGGAGACTGGCACCAGTGTGGGGTGGGGGCTGGGGAGCCCATTGGAGCCCTGAAAATAGAACAAGATAGAACAAGTGCTTGGGGAAGCTGGGGAATTTCTGCTGAGTTAATGGTAAGGGTTTTGGCCGGCTTGAAATGATGTGGAAATGATTTGGAAAAATCAAAAATTGTCAGAGCATGTCAGAGTCCAGGCAATGTCATTTTGGCAGTTTTGCGTGTTTATGCCCATACCCCTGAGCGCTGGTCTTACTAGAACTGTGTATGTATATAATTATATATATATATTATTAATGGCAGAGAGAGAGAGAGAGAGAATATATATATATACATAATTATATGATATAACTTAATTTTATCTATATGTATATATATATATAATGAAAATTATTGAAATACGGCTTTACATCTTGAATCATACGGTGTGTTGTACGCCACCTCAGAGGTTCCCTCAATCCTGCTGTGCTGCAGCCCTTGGAAGGACCTGCAGGAGACGACTTTCATCATGACATCGCACGCGACATCGGGCAGCAGGTGGAAGCTATGATCCTTGAGGCCCAGCCGGAGATAGTTCCTTTTGCAGGATGTTTAGGAAGGATCAGGCATCCTGAGCAGCGGGTGGTTTCAAATATGTTTTGTTATGTTGTTTTTCTTACCGGGTTCTGTCCATGTCCAGCCCCAAAGCTCAAGAGTGACATGATACCTTGGGGAGTGAGACCATCAGCATTTGTGTTTACATGACTGCAAGAAGGCTACCGACAGTCTTGAATCACACATGATCCAGGCAAAGCACGCGTCCGAGACGAAAGTGGGGAAGGAGATCCCGCAAAGTCATGGAAGTTGGGCACCAACGACTTATCCAGAAATCAACTGAGAAGGCTCCGAGGCATTGGATTCAGTTGGTGCAGCTGGGGATTCGATGTATAATTATGAATTGAATCATAATCAAGCAATTTATTATAGCCGATAACCGTGATGACTCAGAATGTATCCTTTCCTTAGCACCAGGCCTTCTCACCGCGCCAGGAGATCCAGAAGATTAAGCAGAAGATGGAGCACATGGCTGTCCCGTGGCTGTAGCTGCCGCAAGGGTCAAGGTAGAAGACAGCGGAATCATGAGTTGTGGGGACGAAGTGGCTAAAATTTTGTCGAGCATATGTTCTCGGTTTCAAATCTCAGCAATCTTGCTGATTTTCATGTGGACATCAGATTTTCCATCCGAATCCTGACACCAGAATCGGATCTCCATGTTCAATCCTTTTATACATCTTCACAATTCTTTGCATACCATTTAACCATTTCTGAGATGGCCTAACCCATGCCATCCCCACATCAGGAAAAGATCAAGATGATCAACAACAAGGTGGCGCTTGTTGAGCCCGACCGAAACGCCTTGCTGAAGACGGACCTCCAGAGCTCCATTGCGAAGCTTGAGGAAGTATGGGAAGGCCATCGGGATGCCGGTGATATCGAAAAAACATGGGGATATTAATAATATTTAAAAAGAGAAATGGGGATGATGTGGATATGTCATTATATATATATATATATACATATTCCATTGATATTTCATCAATGGAGATTCATCAGGTTACTCATCCATCAATGTGTCCATGCTGATGTTGTTTCCAGATGCTGTTTCCAGCTTGTGGCATGTCCTGGCATGCTGTGTCCAGGCGAGGTGAGCACCCTGAAGCATGAGCTGTGGCAGACCATTCAGGCTCATAATCATAATGCGGAGCCTTGGCTTTGAGCTGGTATATGGTGGTATTTCGATGTATTGAAGAATGAAGAGTGGTTTGGGCACACCAAACGGTTCGCAATCAGATGGTTTCAAGGCTCAAATGACCAGTCCTCAAAAGAGTGCTCGAGCCGATGTGATTGCTTGCACTGTCAGATAGAGAACCATGTGTGAATGCTTGGTCGTTTGGGTTGGTTTTTATGTGTCAAATATGTTCAGCTTCATTGGGAAGTGTATATATATAATATACATATTTGTGTGTGTATGTCAGTATGTTTATCCAAGAGTTTTTAATGTGGCAGTGGGCCACAGGGTCCTTCAGATTAAGTGCTGCTAGGATGATCCAACTAAACATAAGCAATTGTTCATTGAATTCTGCACCACCTTGAACTAGCGTATTTTGTGGCTACCCGCATTTAAATAGCTACGATGTTTGCCCGGCCAGTTTTCTGTACCACATGGCTGATGCCAAACGGGCACGGCGAGAACAAAGGACCTTTTAAAGCACCACAAGGACGCCATAGATCAAGTGCAGAACAGGACTGACGGGGACAGGCATGATGGCCATGGTGAGTTGCAGCACTGGGTTGTTGACCGATCTTAGAGAATGTACGTCCCTGATTTTGGGTGGACTCACTCCATTGGATATTAGATTGAATCAGATAGAAGCGGTCTAAATCTGTGGGCTGCCGGCCTACAGTTTGCTGCAGCAATCTGCATCACAATTTCGAGCCATACCCGGTTTGTAAATGTTGGAATTTCATGGCCACAGCATGCCACAGCGAATCTCGCAGGATGACCGATGTTGCCACTTGCCTGCATGCTGGGTAGGGAGTCGAAGTTCTGCTTGTTTCCAAACATCAGGATCTATATAGCAGCAGGGGTGCAAGTTTCACAAGTCTTCGTGGTCCCGTGTTGCGGAACCGCATTGTCAGGGTTTTGCCCTCAATCTCCTCAGCGAACGGACGCTTGAAACATGTCACACAACACAGCAGCATGATTAATTACAAATCACAACATGGCATGTGTCTGTGTCACTATGCTTCACTCGGCATTTCAATCACCACATAAGCTCCACATACACAAGTCACATAAGTATCCATAAGTCAAAAATGGACAAAAAATACTCACAAGTATGCACTATCGCTAAACTATATATCAAACTATGTATATCACTATCTGTCACTATCTGTCATTGTAATTGTCACTGTGGCTATACTGTGGCTACACGCATTGTCTCTTCGTTCCCGTTGGCCAGTTGGCCAAGGCTCCGAACCCGGAACTGGACCAAGTTCACCTCCAGTTGCTCCAGGCGGGGTCAATACCGATCTGGACAGCGGAGCCAGTTAAGGTAGTTAAAATATGTTTAAATATGTTTAAATATGTTTA
>CAMXCT020002858.1:52500-84021 GCA_947184155.2 Cladocopium goreaui | reverse complement strand
GACATATAAAAGGGAAGAAGGGGAATTGACAGAAGACCCTTCCACGTCAAAAACAGCAAACACATACAAGATCTTGCAAGACATGGAGTGTGAAGTGGGAGGAGGCCAGTCAGAGAAGAAAGGCAGCCCAACTTTCCCTAAAGCGCGAACCCCTCCGCCTCTGTAACGCCAGGAGGAGAGGAGCAAAAGAGAGAAGGATATTTCCAAAGGACATGTTCCTCCTTCTGCTTGGTGGGACGGCCCTTCCACCCCAGCCCAACCCTTCCTGAAGAGCCAGCCCTTCCACCCTAAAACAGGAGATAATCAAAGAAAGGCAAAGGAAGGGAACATATTTGGCCGTTTTTCTCCTTGACAAACCCTAGCAGCTAGCAAGCACAAACAACTAAAATAAAACCGATGCAAATGCCAAGGCAATCGTTGAGAGAACATGGCCCAACTTCCCGAGAAGAGCCAACCCACCCGATGCACCAGCAACAATTGGAACAAGACATGAAATAAACTTGAAATGGGGAGGATGGGCAATGGATAGAAGGCCCCTCCACTTCACAAACAACAAGTTGGCACAAGACATTGCAAGAGTCATTGCTGTAAGAATTACAGGAGACCCAGGAGAGGGAAGCACATGACGGGCCTCCGCAAGCATAAACAACTCAAGGCATAGGAATGCAAATGCCAAAACGATGGTTGAGAGGACCTTGCCCAACCTCCCCTGAAGAGGCGGCCCTTCCACCCAGCAACAACAAACAGATGCGCAAGAGATGAAATGTAAAACGGAAGATTGGAGAGGATAGTCGGGCCAGCCCTTCCACCTCAGCTGCTATGAGAGAAGGCATCTTATTTCAATGAACTTTTGGGGCCAACCCTTCCACACCTGCAACAAAAGACAACTGTAGTAGATGCACTGCACGAACACGGAAAGGGGAAGAAGGTAACTGAGAGAAGCCTTCCCTAAAGGGCTAGACGTACCACCCCAGCAAAAACAAACGATAATAAGAATTACTTTACTTCAAGTGATCCCCACCCTGACATATTATTCTGACTTTCCTTCTGGCACTCTACCTGACATATATTCTAACGTTCTGTTTGACATTCTATCTGGCATTCTATGTCACATTCTATCTGAATTCTATCTGGCATTCTACCTGACATCTAATCTGACATTCTACTTGGCATTCTATCTGACATATATTCTGACATTCTATCTGGCATTCTACCTGGCAATCTATCTGGCATTTTTTCTGACAGTCTATCCGGCACTCTATCTATCTGGCATCCATGCTGACATACTTTTGGTATATATTCTGGCATTCTTTCCTGCATTTTTAAGGCATTCATTTTGGCATTATCTCTGGCATCTATGCTGACATTCTACCTGGCATTTTACCTGACATATATTCTGACATTCTACCTGGAATACCTGACATATATTCTGACAGTCTATCTGACATTCTTTCTGGCATTCTGTCTGACATATGTTTTGGCATTCTATCTGGCAATCTTTCTGGCATTCTATCTCACATGTGTTCGGGTCCAGTCGTGCTCGTCCACAGGGTCCGGAGCTGGCGGTATGGAGTTCGGGCCCAGGCGTGCCCACAGCATCCGGACCTTGCAATACGGTGTTCGGCTCCAGGCGTGCCAGCATTCGGAGCTCGCGACATGGGGTTCGGGTCCAGGCGTGCTCCGCAGCCTTCGGGGCTGGCGGTGAGGTTCGGGTCACAAGGCACAGCAAGGGCGGAGATGAGGAGAAGGAGGAGGAGGAGTTGTACCTTTGTTAAAATCTGGAGACCCTCACTGGCAGGTGTGGAAAAACAAAACCTGTCTCAGCCTGTCTCTCTTCCCTCTTTCTGCCTAACCGGCCCCAGTAAGCAAACTAAACGAAGAGGAATGCAAAAGGCAGGACACTAGTTAACAGGACCTTGCCCGACCTCCCCTGAACAGGCGACGCTTCCACCTAGCAGCCAAACACACGCTGGAGATGAAATGTTAAGGGAAAGGCTCCTTACCAAGAATTTTTTTCTCGGGCGTTCTAAAGAGGCAACGTAGAAGTCAATCGGCGTTGCATTGCAAGAAATCACGACCATCCTTTCCGCCCATGTTGCAAAGATGGGGTGTTGATGGCGTGCAACTACGTAAGGATACAAGTTTAAGGAAATGATAAAAGATGGAAGGGCATAAATCAGAAGTAGGAGACAAAGCAAGGGAGAAATGCAACCACAAAAGCTGCTCGGAACCATACATTCCATCCCGCCAGCAACAAGTAACAAGTAACAAAAGTTATACAGCGCTGAGCCCAAACAGAAGAAGGAAACATCAGGCGCCGACTTGGTGCCTGCCATGAGACCATATACATGTAAGAAAGGAAATAATCAAAGAAATTGGAAGGCAAACAGGAGACCAAAGGCCGCAGCACAGAGACGGAAGTGGGAGAAAGGTGGGGTTCAGCGGTAGACAAATCATGTTTTCCACTTTAAGGACAGCACAGAGAGAGAAGCAAACGACAAATGAGAGACAAGTAGGAGATACAGTAAAGGAAATATTCGGGTCCCAAGTCCTCCGCAGACAGGAAAAAGAAGCGGTAGACAAGTGGGAGACAAGTAGTAGCAAAGTAAAGCCTGCGGTCCCAAAGAACAAAATCACAGGAACAAACTTGGGAAGCAAATGGGAAACGCATGGAAACAAGTGGAAGGCACGCTCCTACCACCCCAATGATGCACCAACGAACCCGACAATAAACTGCTTCTGACATCGCGCAGCATGGCATACTGGGAGACAAGCAGGAAACAAACGAAAATACAAAGTAGCCTAAAGCACTACAGCGTACTGTGAGACAGTAGAAGACAAGAGGGAAACAAGTGTAGCTTCCTGCAGCCCAGAGCCCCCACAACTTATTTGGAGACAGTAGGAGACAAGGGGGAGAGAAGCGTAGGTTCATGCGGCACAGAACATCCAAAGTATCCGTGGAGACAGTCCGGGAAAAGTGCAGAGCACCCACTGCATACTGGGAGACAGTCGGAGACAAGTGGGAGACAAGGGGGACATAAGTGTAGAATTAATTGTGCGGCCCAAAGCACCCACAATACTCTTGCAGACACAGGGGGGCCCAGTTGGAGACAAGTGGGGGGCAAGCGTAGAACCATGCAGTTCAGAGCATCCACAGCATACTGGGAGATGTTGGTAGACAAGTTGGAAGCAAGTGCAGCCCAAAGCATCCAGAGAGCATTTGCAGATGGGAAACAGCTGGGAGCCAAGTTGGAGACAGGCAGGCAAGTCTGGAATCAGCCGGATCTGCAAGACAAAGGGTAGGCAAGTGTGGAGCCACGCGGCCCAGAGGCCCAGAGCATAGACAAGACATCTGGAAAGTGCAAGCCCAGCGGCCAAGATCATACAGCACACTTGGAAACCGTGGGGGACGAGCGGAAGCGTTAGTCATGCCGACCAGAGAGCACCAACACTGTACTTGGCGACAGCCAAAGACAAACAGGAGACAAGCGCGTATAGGTCAAAATCGGGCACCCCAATAATTAGATGGATAATGCTCACGCTAAACACAAATATAATATATATATATAATATATAAACTCTGCTTTGTAGCGCTTAATTTTTTGGCGCGTCACCAAGTGTAGAGACATGTTGCCCAGAGCGCCCACAGCATGCTGGGAAACAGTGGGAAACAAGCGGGAAACAAGTGTAGAATCAGGCGGCCCAGAGAACCCAAAGCATACGGCAAGACAGTCGGAGACAAGCGCGGGACAAGTGGGTGACAAGTGTAGAACCAGCAGCTCAGAGCATCCACAGCATACTGGGAGACAAGTGGGAGGCAACTGCAGAATCATGGGGCCCAAAGCACTCGTAGTGCGAGTCATTCCGGCCCAGGGCACCTACAGAGCACTGGAGACAAGTGGGAGATAAGTCTAGAATCAGGAGGTCCAAAGCATCCACACCTTTCTTCGAAAGCGGAGAACCAGGCACCCAACTTGGAGAGAGTTGATCCAGCGCAGAGCCCGGGAGAGGGAGACAACTAGGAGACAGGTGCAGGTTGCTCAAAGCACCCACTGCACGGGAGACAAGTGTAGACTCATGCGGCCCGGAGCACCCACAGCGTACTTCGAGACAGTGGGAGTCAAGCGGTGGGCAACCTGGCGACAAGTGTGGGAGAAAAGGGGGAGACAAGTGCAGAATCACATGTGGCCCGGAGCACCCGCAGAGTCAGAAACAAGTGGGAGACAAGCGGGGTACAAACGCAGAACCATGCGGCCCAAAGCATCCACAGACAACTGCGATACAAAGGCAGAATTATGCGGCCCAGAGCACCCACGGCGTACTTAGAGACAGTGGGGGACAAGTGGGGGACAAGTGGGAGACAAGGGAAGCAAGTTTAGATTCAGGTGGCCCAGACCACCTTGAGCGTATATGGGAGAGAAGTGCAGGTTCATGCGGCTCAAAGCACCCACAGCACACTGCGAAACAGGTGGAGAGAAGTGGTAGAAGTGGGGGAGAAAAGCGTGGAACCATGCAGCCCAGAGCATCCATAGCGTACTTGTTACGTGGAGACAGTGAGACGCAAGTAAGTGGGAGACAACTGTAGAATCACGCGGCCCCGATCACCCACAGCATCCTAGGAGAGTGTACTGGGAGAAAAGCCACGCCCAGGAACGCAAGCCCGGAGATGGAAGCAAAATCATGCAACCCTTTCACAGGAGTAAGAAACCCATACAGGTAGCCCAAAACACTTAGTTGAGATTGCAGCCTGCCTTCACAAGTTCTTGCTCAATCTTGTTTTATACAACAGGTGTGCTGTAAATCTTTGTTGTGTTGGAATGATCAAGGCATAGGGCGTTTCATTTTGTTTGCAATATATCTTCAAGGACCACAATCGCATTATACCAATTATTCCCTGCCACGGTGGGGGGGGTGCAGAGGGGAGGAGGGCGCAGCGCCTTCCCCCGCAATGCATGCCAAGAAAGAAGCACATAGGCACAAGTGGCGATGGATATCAATAAAGATAATATGAACCCAAATAACCGATGATGCTTATGAAAAAGGGAAAGAGTGTAGGTAGCAAGGGAAGCCCATTAAAAAATAAAAGCGGGTGGGGGGGTGCAGGGGGGAGGGCGCAGCGCTTGCCCCCGCCATGCGCACCAAGAAAGAAGCACATGGGCACAAGTGGCGATGCATATCAATAAAGATAAAATGAACCCAAATAACCGATGATGCTTATGAGAGACGGAAAAAGTGCAGGTAGCAAGGGTAACCGATGATGCTTATGAAAAAAGGAAAGGGTGTAGGTAGCAAGGGAAGCCCTTGAAAATAAAAGCGTCCCCCCGCAATGCGTACCAAGAAAGAAGTACATAGGCACAAGTGGCGATGGATATCAATAAAGATAAAATGATCCCAAATAAACGATGCTTATGAAAAAAAGTGCAGGTAGCAAGGGAAGCCCATTGAAAAATAAAAGCGGGTGGGGGGTGCAGGGGGGAGAGCGCAGCGCCTCCCCCCGCAATGCGTACCAAGAAAGAAGTACATAGGCACAAGTGGCGATGGATATCAATAAAGATAATATGAATAATATGAACCCCAAATAACCGATGATGCTTATGAAAAAGGGAAAGGGTGTAGGTAGCAAGGAAAGCCCATTAAAAAATAAAAGCGGGTGAAGGGGTGCAGGGGGGAGGGCGCAGCGCCTCCCCCCGCAATGCGTACCAAGAAAGAAGTACATAGGCACAAGTAGCGATGGATATCAATAAAGATACAATGAGCCCAAATAACCCATGATGCTTATGAGAAAATGTGAGCGGGAGCGCACTTTTCTCGAGCCTTAAAGGCTTCACGATACGTACATGGGTTTTCCATGTAACTGCATTGAAACTTGTTACACTTCTCACATGATTTGTGCATGTCATCCTGGCATGAAGTGCAGTCAAAAATGATTTGCACTCCTCCTCGGCACTGTGCAGACCTTTGACTCTCAGTGCCGTCTGCCATTTTTGTAAAATTCCAGCGCGCACCCAGCCGTATTTTGCTGCCTGCTTGAAACCCAACCTGCTTAAGACAGCAGATACCCACAGCCCTGTCGTCACTGCCTGGCAATGCCCACTGGCCACCTGTGATCCTCAAGTAGCGTTACCTCTACTTGGAAACCCAGCTTGCTTGGGGCAGTCAAAACCAACAGCCTCCAGCTCTGCTGAAATCGCAAAAATCCAAGTTTCCAGAAGTAGGATCACCCCTACTTGGAAACCGAAATTCGCCTAAAAACTGGCGCTACATTCATGGCAAGTGTTGGGCACCAACGAGCAGGATCACCCACTTGGACCCAGAACATATGTCGCTAAAGCAATAAGGCCACACCAAGCAGGACTACCCCTACTGGAAACCCACCTTGCTTAAGACAGCAGAGACCCACATCTCTGTGCTCACTACCGGCACCCAGCTTGCTTGGGGAAGTCAAAAACCAACAGCCCCCAGCGCTGCTGAAATTTGCAAATCCAGCTTCCAGACGTAGGATCACCCCTACTTGGTAGCTGAAATTCGCTTAAGCAATTCAAGCCATATTCATGGCAACTGCTGGGCGCCCTCAGGTAGGATCACCCCCACTTGGACGCCGAACCTGTGTCGCTAAAGCAATTAGGGCAAACCAAGTAGGATTGCCTCCTGCTTGAAACCCAACCTGCTTAAGACAGCAGAGGCCCACAACCCTGTGGTCACTGCCTGGCAGTGTCGATGGGCAACCTGTGAGCCTCAAGTAGCGTTGCCTCGACTTGGAAACCCAGCTTGCTTGGGGCAGTCAAAACCAACAGCCTCCAACTTTGCTGAAATTGCCCAAAAAAACAGTTTCCAGAAGTAGGATTTCATGGCAGGTGTTGGGCACCCTCAAGCAGGACTACCCCCACTTGGAACCGAAACCTATGCCACTAAAGCAATAAGGCAACACCAAGTAGGATTACCTCCTGCTTGAAACCCAACCTGCTTAAGACAGCGGATGCCCACAGCCCTGTGGTCACGCCTTGGCAGTTCCAGTGGGCAACCTGTGATCCTCAAGTAGCGTTACCTCTACTTGGAAGCCCAGCTTGGGGCAGTCAAAACCAACGGCCTCCACCTCTGCTGAAATTGCAAAAATCCAAGTTGCCCAGACGTAGGATCACCCCTACTTGGAAGCTGAAATTTCCTTAAAATTTCAAGCCATGTTCATGGCAGGTGTTGGGCACCCTCAAGTAGGACCACTCCCACTTGGACCCAAAACCTATGCCATTACAGCAATAAGGCCACACCAAGTTGTTGCTAGAGCAAGTAAGGCCACACCAAGTAGGATTACCTCCTGCTTGGAACCCAACCTGCTTAAGACAGCAGAGGCCCACAACCCTGTGGTCACTGCCTGGCAGTGTCGATGGGCAACCTGTGGCCTGCAAGTAGCGTCACCTCTATGTGGAAACCCAGCTTCCTGGAGGGAAGTCAGACCCAACAACCTCCAGTTCTGCTGAAGTTGCAAAAATCCCAAGTTACCAGAAGTAGGATCACCCCTACTTGGTAGCCGAAATTCGCTTAAAAATTCGAGCCAGATTCATGGCAAGTTCTAGACACCAAAACGTAGGATCGCCCCCGCTTGGACCCCAAAACTATGTCACGAAAGCAAGTGCGGCCACACCAAATAGGATTACCTCCTGCTTGAAACCCAACCTGCTTAAGACAGCGGAGGCCCACAGCCCTGTGGTCACTCTCTGGCAGTGCCAGTGGGCAACCTGTGATCCTCAAGTAGCGTTACCTGTACTTGGAAACCCAGCTTGCTTGGGGCAGTCAAAATAACCAACAGCATCCAGCTCTGCTGGAATTGCCAAAAACCAAGTTGCCCAGAAGTAGGATCACCCCTACTTGGAACTGAAATTGTTCTTAAAATTTCAAGCCATATTCATGGCAGATGTTCGGCACCCTCAAGTAGGACCACCCCCACTTGGACCCGAAACCTATGCCACGAAAGCAATAAGGCCACACCAGGTGACCTCCTGCTTGAAACCCAACCTGCTTGAGAACGCAGAGGCCCACAGCCCTGTGGTAACTCCCCCTGTGGTCCTCAAGTAGCGTTGCCTTGGAAACATAGCTGGCTTGGGGAAGTCAAAACCCACAGCCTCCAGCTCCGCTGAAAACGCAAAAACTCAAGTTTGCAGGAACAGGTCACCTATAGTTGGAGCTGAGATTAACCTTAAAATTCAAGCAGTACTCATGGCAAGTGTTGGGCGCCATCAAATAGGATCACCCCCGCTTGGACCCCAATATATGTCACGAAAGCAAGTACGGCTACACCAAGCAGGAACACCAAGCAGGATCACCTCCTGCTTGAAACCCAACTTGCTTGAAACAGCAAACGCCCACATTTCTGTGCCCACTACCGACACCCAGCTTGCTTGGGGAAGTCAAAACCAGCAGCAGCCAGCGCTGCTGAAATCGCAAATATCCAGGTTTCCAGAAGTAGGATCACCCTTACTTGGAAACTGAAATTCGCTTAAAAAGTCAGTCCATATTCATGGCAAGTGTGGGGCACCCTCAAGTGCTGGGCACGCAGTGCAGACAGAGCCAAATGGATCAAATGGCCGAGCTTTGCTAACCCCGAACTGCTAGAGCGCCCTTTCACCAAGGTCATGACTGCGGCAACGTTGTCGAGGAACCAAAGACCATGTCGATGTCGAAATAGGTCGGGGCGCTCGATCAAGACGCACAACACCATAGAGAGCTCCAGTTGCGTGCCTTGATGGCCATGAGACCGCCATACCCGACTCACCCAGAAATACCTTGCACCAAGAAGTTTGCAAGTCCATAAAGTTTGGAAGCTGTGCCTCGAGTAAAGTGGCCTGCTTGACGTGCTGTGGCAAGAAATCACGAACTTTGCCATGGAGTCTGGTGCGGGCCCAAAAACGAACATGACCTGTCTTATTGATGCAACTCGGGTCATGGGTAAGTCCCAGAGAAGCGCCAGTGCTCTGCATGCATTGGTTTCAAGGGTCAATGTGGACTCCCAGCGATGCCGATCACTTCCTTTGGACTCATGCCCAATGGTTATATAGATCAATTGGCCTTGATGTGGAACAGAATGGCTTCATTTGGCTTCGATCTTCAAAAGTATATGTGCACAGCGCCCGGCCGGGATTGCTCCGGGCTCAAGGCCTTATCTTGTTCGCGGCCCCTCCGAGTGTATTTATGCCCATGGCTGCAGAATCAGTCTCTCGCGTTGATGATGTTGAGATTGTCACTTTACGTAGGATCGCTTTGGATTCGGTTGATGTTCCTGGCCTTAGACCAGTCGATGCTCCCGATGACTCATCTGATATCCGTGTTGAGACACCGCAAGAATTTTTGCTTGATCCCGAAATATGTGCTGTGCCTAGTTTGCCTGCTAACGAACTTGGAGCTAGAAGAGAAGCGTTGTCAATTCCCATCGCATATCACATATGCCAAAGAATCTTCTTTGGGATGCGTGTAGCAGAGCCAAGCTCTATGCAAAGAGAATGAAATCTCACCGTGTGGCCGATGAAGAATCAGATATTCCGCCACCAGAAGCTTTTGCACAGGAGTTAGCCATTGACCACCTTATAGTTTCCAAGACTTCATCAGAAAAGGAATTTGCGGTGTTGGTTGTACGTGAGGGGTATAGTGGTGTAATCCAGGCTTATCCTTCAGCAGCAAAAGATTCCCTTGTTGCCCAGGAATGCTTTCTGAAGTTTGTAGCGCGACAAGCAGCATCTTGTGCAACCGCGTGCGCCACTGCACAAGGCACTATGTGGACACCCAGGGTCCCGTGCTTATTGGACGTTGCATCTCAGCGATGTCCTAAGAACAAGATGAACGGTAAGGAATTTGACGGCATGCCTTCCGTTTGATGGTTTGAACATGGCCGACTGCTACTGTCAGTCTATGTTGATGATTTGACATTGAGTGGTGACAAGGAACCCCGCTCTTCCTTCTGAGACTTGAAACTTGAAACAATATATCAGCTTGCATCCTGTCACTCAGTTCGGCTGAGTTTTGGGCCACGATCACCGTCTGCAGGATGGAGGGCCCATCTTAGGTTCCAGTGACTTTACTCGTCAGTGTGTTGCATTGTATCAGGAGTTGAGTGGAAAGGCCATCAAGGCCGCAAAATCACCTCACCTTGAAGAAGATTCAGTGTTGATTGAAGACAATGCCGTCAAAGGTCAGTTGTCGGCTGTAGCAGCTCGACTTGTGATGAAGTTGATGTGGTTTTGTCGCGCTGCTCGTCCTGACATCACCTTTGCTGTGAACGTTTTCGCAAAGCATATCACGTCCCTGCAGGGCCAATGACGACCAGAGATCGGCACGCCTGGTTGGCTGCTTATCTGGCAACGACTGTCGATCTTGCGCATGTCATGAACATCAACGAACCTATGGATGAATTTCAAATGTCTTTGGATCAACTTCAGGCTATGTCATTACATCGGAAAAGCAAAGCGTTGTGAGCCGCAGTACTACGGAATCAGAATTTGCATCACGGCTTACCACCTTTGGAACTGTGGCAAGTCATTCGCCCTCCGATGACCCTAAGAATTTCGGAGGATAGCATCGCTGTGGCATCAATCATTTGCAAAGGTTTCTCCCGGAAACTTCGTCACCTTGCGAAAACCCATCGTGTGAACGTTGCATCGACTTGCGAAGTTGTCAATCAAAATGACGACATGCTCATCCAACATGTTGGCACCAATGATCAAAGAAGTGACATCATGACAAAAGGACTCCCTATGCAGAAACGGGAGCGCGCATTGTCTTTGTTGAACATGAAGTTTACATAAGCTTCTCCACTTGACTTTCAACTGATGTCAGTTCTTTCACTCCCAAACGATTGCGCAATCACTCAATCTCCTTTGGATAATTTAGCTTTGCCATTTTCCATTCTGGGTTTCAATCTCAACTGCTGAAGTTTCATTCAGCATGTTGCAAGTCCCTAAGCCCACAGATGTGCGGATGTAATTAAGTTCCATCTGCACTACCAGTCACCGTCTTTTGGATATGATTTGCTTCAGTCATTTTCTATGGACTTCGTTTGGATTTTCCTAAGACTTTCAATTTCACTGCCTAATGGTGATTGGCTGCCAAAGCGCTGCACCAGCATCCATATGGATCTCGTGCATCTGTAATTAAGTATTGCTCCTTAGGTGGACGCACAGCAATCGCCGGGCATGATGGATCCAGTAAAAAGAATCCTTCCATCCTCTCCCTGGAATCCTTCTTAGCCTTGAAGCATATCAAGGTTGCATCCGACCGTAGGCCTGGCCAGCTTTATTTCTTTATGTATATATACACACACAGGTTGTAGCTCTGTGATTGGCCGTGTACAGTTCACGACACGGCGAGACTTGAAAGATTTGTATATATGGCTGCATACTTTCATATGTATGGTATCCTGCCTTCCCAGGTCATCACTTCTAACGCCAGCTTTCTTTGGGCTCAAGATGCAAAAAGGTGCTTTTGTGGTGTTTCTGAGTTTTGGGGAAACAACCCATGTGTGCACGGGATTTTGGCTCGCTGGTGCACGGGATGGCCCGACCCGCCTGTGCACCGGATGCCCCTTCATTCATCCAGATCATCATGATTATGATCATGATCATGATCATCACCATGATCTTGATCATCATCATCAGTATCATCATCATCATCATCACCATCATCACCATCATCACCATCATCATCATCATCACCATCATCACCATCATCACCTTCATCACCATCATCATCGTGATCCTCATCACCATCATCATCATGATGATCATCAACACCAACATGATCGACATTGCCATCAACATCATTGTCATCATTAACATTACCAGCATGATCATTAACATGATCGTCATCAAAACCATCAACATCACCAGAATCATCAATATTATCATCATCGACATAATCATGATCATAACCACCATCGTGGCCAACGTGGTCATCGACGGCATTGTGGTCATCGACATCAACATGATCATCAACATTGCCATGGTCATCATGATTTTCATGGCCATCAGCATAATCATCAGGATGATCGTGAGGATCATAACAGGCATCGAATTCATCCCGCGCATCAACATCATCATGATCATAAACAGCATCATGTTCATGATTACCACCTCGAGCATAATTTTCAAGATTGCTGCCACAAGCAACATCCCTTTGGTTTCAGATTTGTGGTACCTTCAAGGTCTAATGTGTTTTCTTGTTTCATGTGTGTAGTGTTCAATCACTTCGACCAGGTGCTTTTGCGGAATGCAAGCGCCTTTATTCTTTCAGGTTCGAAGCGGCTGAGGCATGAAAACTTCTGTAAAACACCTATGCAGGATATCTGTTCCTCCCTGTTCCCCTTCCCCTGTTACCCCCCTGTTCCCCTAGTTGATACACCTAAAGGGTTCTTTCTCTTATATGCCCTTTCCCTTGCCCCCCCTTTTCCCTGTTCACACCCTGTTCCCCTATTCCTACCCAGGTTCCCCTGTTCCCCTGTTCCCACCCTGTTCCCCCCGTGCCTGTTCCCCTAATTTATACACCTAAACAGTTGTTTCTCTTATATGCCCTTCCTCTTCCCCTGTTCCCCCCTTGTTCCCCTAATTTATACACCTAAAGGTTGGAGTCTCATGCATGCTATCCTGTGCGCAGGTGAGTCTGTTTCCTATGCGTGCGAGTCTCGTTTCCTGTGCGCAGATGAGTTTGGGATCCACTGCGCAGGTGAGTCACTTTCATGTGCGCAGATGAGTCCTCTACCCTGTAAAACGTGGCTCTTGTGAAATGTTGACGTGCATTTCGACTGGGCAGGCTCGCACAAAGTGTCTGTCCGCGGTATAGAGATCTTGTCCAGGAGGTCTTGCCGACAGACCTCTTCTAGAGATCTGTACAGAGATCTTGCCATGAGGTCTCTTACATAAATCTTGCCTAGAGAACTCTTCTAGAAAGCCTGTACAGAGGTTTCATAGAGATTTTGCACAGAGACATTGCATAGAGATCTTTTGAGATCTTGCCCAGAGGCCCCTTTCAGAGATCTTGCCAAGAGACCTCTTATAGAGATCTTGTACAGAGACCTCATAAAGAGATGTTACCAAGAGATATCTGATAGAGATCTTGTCCAAGAGGTCTTGCCGACAGACCTTTTCTAGAGATCTGTACAGAGATCTTGCCATGAGGTCTCTTACATAAATCTTGCCAAGAGAACTCTTCCAGAGAGCCTGTACAGAGGTTTCATAGAGAGATTTTGCACAGAGACATTGCATAGAGATCTTTTGAGATCTTGCCCAGAGGCCCCTTTCAGAGATCTTGCCAAGAGACCTCTTATAGAGATTTTGTACAGAGGTCTTGCCAGGGCACCTCTTACCGAGACCTTGTACAGAGACATTGTAAAGATCCTGTTGCAGAGATTTAGCCAAGAGGTCTCTTACATAAATCTTGCCAAGAGAGCTTTTCTAGACAGCTTGTACAGAGATCTGATAAAGAGATCTTGCGGATCTCTTATAGAGATCTTGTCCAGGAGGTCTTGCCAAGACACCTTTTACAGGGATCTGCGCAGAGATCTTGCCTTGAGGTCTCCTTTGGAGATCTTGCCAGCAGAGCTCTTATAAAGAACTTGTACAGAGATCTCATAAAGAGATGTTGCCAAGAGACCTCTTATAGAGATCTTGTCCAGGAGGTCTAGCCAAGAGACCCCTTCTAGAGATCTGTACAGAGATCTTAGTCTCTTACATAAATCTTGCCAAGAGAACTGTTCTAGAGAGCCTGTGCAGAGGTTTCGACAAAAGAGATCTTGGAGATCTTTTGAGACCTTGCCCAAAGGCCCCTTACAGAGATCTTGAAAGAGACCTCTTATAGAGATCTTGAACAGAGGTCTTGCCAGGGCACGTCTTACCGAGACCTTGTACAGCGACATTGTAGAGATCCTGTTGCAGAGATTTTGCCAAGAGGTCTCTGGCATAGATCTTGCCAAGAGAGGTTTTATAGAGAGCTTGTACAGCGATCTCATAAGGAGATCCTGCCATCTCATAGAGATGTTGTGTAGGAGGGCTTAGCAAGACACCTCTTGCAGAGATCTGTGCAGAGATCTTGCCATGAGGTCTCTTACAGAGATCTTGCCAACAGAGCTCTTATAGAGATCTTGTACAGAGATCTTGCCAGGAGACCTCATGTGGAGATCTTGTACAGAGACCTGGTGAAGAGAGCAGAAGTCTTGCTTTTGAGATAAAATTTAGACAGTTTGAGCAGAGACCTTCCTGTTTGAGATTCCTTACAAAGATCTTCCGTGGAGATCTCCTATAGACACCTTGTACAGATACCTTACACAATCTTGCACAGCCGCTTCTACAGAGAACCTGTCCGGGAGATCTTGCGCACGATCTTCTACAGAGATCTTCACAAAAGGAACTTGCAGAGTCCTACCTGGCATCTCTTCTTTTCACTACTAGGGTCGCTCTTGTCCTGCTAGCTTGCAGCCAGTGATGCTTTTAGGTCCTTTCCGCCTTTCCTCCACCTTTTCATCCTCATCGTCATCATCGTCATCATCGTCATCATCGTCATCATCGGCATCATCGTCATCGTCATCATCATCATCATCATCATCGTCATCATCATCATCAACATCATCATCAACATCATCATCGTCATCATCGTCATCGTCATCGTCATCATCATCATCACCATCATCATCATCATCATCATTATGATGCATTATCCTTCCCACCCCCCTACACTGCTTGGGGCCTCTTGCCGGGGTAATTTGTTATAGCATGCTGTTGCATGTTGTCGCGCCTGCTGCCTCTCCTTGCCACCAACGCACCGAGGTCAAAGCCTTAATGCAGCCTGCCCACTCTCACGTTGCGGCCGTTACGGAACCTCAGTCGCAACGTGTTGGGTAAATGTCGGCAAACCGCTGGCGTTTTCTGTGTCAAGAGAGCTTCCATGTTGTTTTGATATGCGCACCATCCTGATTTAATTGCAGGAACCCATCGTCTAGCAGGGCGGATGATTTCCAGCGAACTTTTGAAACTGTTGGTAGAAACTATAATAATCTGGTATCATGGAACGACATCACGTCGTTGCTCGCTCCCAAACCACGACACTTCGACTACCTCAGCAGATCCCTAACTCAGAAACTTGCAATGCTCTTGGTGGCATTGAAGGGCTTGAAAGCGACTATTGTACAGGAAAGAAGGCACAACGAACGTTATTAGCGAATAAGCCCCCCCATCCCACCACCACCTCCCGCCCCAGCTGTGAAAGGCGCTACCCGGCGCTACCTGCGTTTGACCAAACATAGTGGAATTTCATTGTCCCGTTTCCTCATTGGAGTGCTGACCCTTAGTATATAGTAGCGTTGAGGTTGCAAAACAATCGACTTAATTAAAGGATTGGATCAAAACAAAATCCATCTTCGAAAAGGGTCGTGTTTCAAGCAGGTGCGCCGATTCGCTTCCTGAGGAGTTGCTTCGCGTCATTTTGGATCCTGAATGCCCCGGAGCCCAGTAGCTTTGCTGCATGTTGGAGAGAAGGAATAAGGCATCAGGCTGCAATCAGGGGCTTCATCACGCTTCCACCGGGTGTCGTTGGTCTTGTGTCCTCATTGCCCACAGCTGACACCAAGGGCAGGCATGCCAAGCTGCTTGGCTACACAAAGAGACCACCGTGGTGAAGAAAAAAGGAAAACACAGTTGAGAAAATGTGTCCTATTGACATAGCCGTGGACCATGCCTATCTGACAGCAACGCAATGGCGAGATAAATTGAGGAGATGCCACATTGGCATGTAAAGTGTCAGGTGGTTGAGTGGTGCGCTCTGTTTTTGCTGTAGCTGACCTGACAAGGTTATTTGATTGCAGTGGGGTCCTTGGAGACTTTCAGGCCACGCTGTTGCAGGTAATGTGTGGTTCTTTCCTTGGTCACCAGCACCGATACACTGAGATACCCTGCTAAAACTATAGCACAACGTGGCCTTTATTATTTTACATCTATCACCGTGATCTTTCCAGCCCACCAGTATCCTTTCCAGCCAAAAGAGCAACTCAAGTCGCACTGTCCTTGTGGCAATGGTTTTCATTGCCCAGCTGCTTGGCTGGTGCCGTTCGTCGCAGGGAGAACGGCCTTTTGGGTGGCTTCGATCTCTCGCGCTGTGACATCATAGCAGAGCTCTTGGAAGCCTTGGAGGAGCTGCAGTGACGAGACAAACCTGTCCGGGCTGTCCCCGGTAAGTCACTGCTACACAATACTACCCCAGCCTCACGCCATTTTCCAAACAGCGTGTGGCCATCGTGTGGGATCCAAACTCTTCACCACCTTTGTTTTTGGCTCACAGCACCAATTCGATTAATCTTCCAGCTTTGGTAGAACCGTCCAACAATCGGCCTCTTGCTTGCATGATTGAAATTAGCTTGATGGAGTATTATTTTTGTTGCTGTCACTATGCAATGATTAAAGCAACTCACGCAATTTCCATCTGTGTGGGACAGATCAGTCTGCAGAGGTTCCCACAGGCGCCTTCAACGCTGCACCGGCAACCCTTTGGCAAGCCCATTTCCTGAGGTCATGGCTGAAGCGAACGAGGCTCCCGAGGCTCCCAGTGCCCCAGTGCCAGATGCCAAGCCGCAGAAGAAGCGCTCCCCGCCTCTTGGCTGGGGGGGTTTTATTTTGGGTGTACTAGATGTAATATATATGAAGTAATTCTTCGGTTTCCACACTAAAATTTTCAAATTGGGACCACTATGTACGGTCGCGTTGAGTCGTGGGCATGTCTATTCAGGCGTGTCGCGTTGTTCGCAAAGTGGGGTGCGAGTGAGAGTCCAAGAGTCTTTGAAAAGATTTGTTTTTGCATCATAATATATTGCCATATTCCGAGGAACAGACTAGTCGTTGAAGAGGCCATGAACGATGACAATTCGGTGATCTCCCTTTCACAAGCAAAAATGGAAGAATTGAACCTCTTTCGCGGAGACAACGTCCTCATCAAGGGCAAAAAGCGAAAGGACATTTGCTTTCTCACTGGGGCTTTGCCAGGGCATGTAGAGGGGATAGTGTGCGGGAAGTCAGATGAACATCTCTTGCATTTTGTGAGCCGCTTTCTCGGGGGAAGAGCGACAAAGGATTTGAGTTGGATTTTGCTGTCAGGACACCGTGTGCATCGTTCTTGCAGATGAGAACTTGGACGACAGCAAGATTCGCATGAATAAAGCAGCTTTGGATCTCCAAGAGCGTAGGTCATGTTTGCAAGCTTCATGAACAGGAATGCGCGCGCGCACACACTTACGCGGTGCCCACGCAGAGAGAGAGAGAGAGAGATATATAGTATGTGTATGTGCATAAATAAATACATAAATAAAAATACATAAATAAATATACCAACAAATAGATAGATAGATAGATAGATAGATTAGATTAGATAGATAGATAGATAGATAGATATATATATATATAAATAAATAAATATATACATGCAGATATTTGCCCATAGGTGCGTATATACGTACGGTATACGGTTATAATACGATTATATATATATATATGTATGTGTGTGTGTATGTGTGTGAAACATCCCAATAGATGTAAAACTTGTACCTTGATATATCTTAGTTCCAGGGGAGTGGTGGGCATTCTTGGAGTCAACCCTCAACGAAGACATTCCAAGTTTGCTGTGATATGCAATCTGGACGCAGATTGCACGTACCTGCGCTCGTTATTGCAACCGGCTAAGCTCAGAACCGGCAAGACGATTTGTTTTTCCACTTCATGTCTGGACTGTTGGCGCAATCTGAATTTCAACGAGGATCACGTTAGGATACTTTTGATGGGAAGCTTATGTACGGATGAGGGTGACAAATTTGGACTTCATTCTTCATTATTGGCGCAACTCAAGACTGGTTTTGGAGCTTCAGGTCTATTTGTTTATTTCCTCTTGGATACGTCGATGATGGCCTTCCACCTCTGGAGTTTCCAACTCTCTGGCCTGACAAGTGTAACGAAAACGTTTTTTTGCACACCCGATGCGTTCCACATCACAATTCGATAAAACAGTTCTGAGCAAATATGTGTGATGTCGGATTCGACAGGATGACATGAGCCCTTCGGGGAATATCTTTCTAGGTAGGAACTGGGAACCTACTCTGAAATTACAGTTTTCAACGTGGTAATTTGTCTATGTAGAGTGTAACAGTTGGCCTTTTTTCACTTTTCACCCTGTCGTTTGTCGTTGGTTGAACAACTGGCCGCGGTACCGGGTTTCGCCTTCTTTCGCTTTTCAACTTGTCGTTTGTCGCTGATTGAACAACTGGCCGGAGTACCGGGCTTCAATTCCTTTTGTCAGCCGTGCGAACCTCCTTCTTTTTTCAATGTTGCTTGAGAGACAGACTACTGTCATGGCAACATGTTGACGATCTCAGGCAGGTACATGCCTTCAGGTATGGTGACTTTTCCTCTTTATGGTCGTTGGTGAGGTTCAATTGTGCACTTAATTCAGCTGGGGACTATTGACAGGCGTCTACAGGGTTGAATTGATTACCGAGGGCCTTGAGCCTTATCTCGGCTCTTGCATGCGATTGTGGATGCATCATTTTCATTAACTAGTTCCCCATTGGTCCCGTATCTCATGCGTGCTCCCTCGCTAGGTCAGGTTTGGGTGCTTCGCGTCATGAGGTAGGTTGGGCTCTCGCCTTGCAGGTTGTGTCAGGCGCTTCCGTCCGCTTTCTTTTCCCTTGCCCTTTCAAGGCTTGCCCGCTCTGGGCTAGGTGTGTTGGTGTTGGTGTTTCCCCCTTTTTTCCCTTTCCTCTTTTGCGTTCCCGTTCTCGTGTCCTGGTTAAGTAGTTTGTCATCTCATTCTTATCGTCATCTCATCTCCATTTCCCTTTCGTCATATTCACCTTCATCTCATGTGTCGGAGCCTTAAAAACCTCGCTGCTGCGGGGCGTGCGTGTGAAACATCTCAATAGATGTGTGCCTTGATATACTCTAGTTCCAGGGGAGTAATAGCCACTCAACGAAGACATTCCAAGTTTGCTGTGATATGCAATCTGGACGCAGATTGCACGTACCTGCGCTCGTTATTGCAACGGCTAAGCTCAGAACCGGCAAGACGATTTGTTTTTCCACTTCATGTCTGGACTGTTGGCGCAATCTGAATTTCAACGAGGATCACGTTAGGATACTTTTGATGGGAAGCTTATGTACGGATGAGGGTGACAAATTTGGACTTCATTCTTCATTATTGGCGCAACTCAAGACTGTGGTTTTGGAGCTTCACGTCTATTTATTTATTTCCTCTTGGATACGTCGATGATGGCCTTCCACCTCTGGAGTTTCCAACTCTCTGGCCTGACAAGTGTAACGAAAACGTTTTTTTGCACACCCGATGCGTTCCACATCACAATTCGATAAAACAGTTTGAGCAAATATGTGTGTAGTGTAGTGTAGTGTAGGGTCGGGTAGGGTAGGGTAAGGTAATGAAATGAAACTAAATGAAATGAAATGAAATGAGTGTACACATTAAAGGGGATACCCACACACATGTGCATACATACGTGTTTTGTTTACTGTATATTTTTTTGGCACCTGATTCTCCCACTTAGGGGAATGAATCCTTTGAGCATGTGAACGCAACCTCGGCTTTCACTTGAGGTGGTGCGAAAAAATCTCCGTGTGCGTTTGGGTGACATTGTTTCAGTCCATGCTTGTGGTGATGTGCCATACGGCAAACGTATCCATGTCCTTCCGTTGGATGACACCATCGAAGGGATTACGGGCAATCTTTTTGACGCTTGGCAATTGCATTTCCGGTATTTTCCAGTGTGCTGGAACCCAAACAGGTACCGAAGGACTTACTGTCAGAGATCTGGACCTCTGCCTTCAGTTGCATTCGGGACTTTCTCCGTCGTCCTACCCTCAAACCTGAAGCATCTGAAAACATCAGGACACCTACCTGAAACCTTACTACTTGGAAGCATATCGCCCAGCGAGACAGGGAGACCTCTTTCTGGTACGCGGTGGTTTTCGTCCAGTAGAATTCAAGGTCCGCATTGGACCGCATTGAGATTTACTGGCAGCTAGCAGAGAAAACCTACGAATGTCTACAATCTTTTCTGTGCCCCCAGAAAACGAAAGAATTAGAAACAGTATGAAACAGTGGAATGTCGCCATATTGTATTAGTTCTGTTGGGTTTTTCTCAGCTGCTGAAGATGCCCGGACGCCATGAATGCTGAAGCTTGCCAGATCTTGCCAGATCTTGCCAGGTGGTCGGTGTGGATCCAGGTGAGTTCGTGATCGTTGCACCGGATACAGTGATTCACTGCGAGGGAGAGCCTGTGAAGCGCGAGGATGAAGAGCGGCTGGACGATGTGGGTTACGATGACATTGGTGGTTGCAAGACGCTTGTTGGAATGTGGCGGTGGCGTTTGTTCAAGTCATGCAATATTGGAAGGTTTAGCTCCTTCATCATCCCCTGCGTCTCTGTGGTGGCTTGACAGCCAGGATTTGACTTGCCTCCCAGCTTGTTTCCCCGTCCATCTCCGATTTTTCCCAAAAGTATCTTCGATGCTGGGGGCAAAATGGAAAGGAAGGGAACGAAGGAGGGAATGGGAAGGGACGGGAAGGGAAATGGGAGAAATGGGTCGTGGAGTGGCTGCTGGGCATGAGGCAGCGTGCACGGACGGAGAGTGTGAGAGGGTGAAATGGGTGGGGACACTGGCTGTTGGGGAGAATGTGGACGAAGGGGAATGAATAGCTTGCTATCAGGCAGGACTTCATCACTTTTTGTGGAGTCATATTGGACATTGCCTTGCATGACGATGCTGAGTTGGCATTGCACAAGCATCAACGGGTTGTGCTACGGCGTTTTTGCCGTGTGGCAAGGCGTCTGAAACCGCTCAAGGGCAGACTGTTTACATCCTTGTGTGCCAAACCCTCCTGGAAGATGCTTTCATCACATTTCATCACAAGTTCCTGGATTTGCCTGTAAAAAACAGCTGGAAGGGAACATTTTGAAACGCTTCTGTGTTGTGAGCCAAAGTGACCTGGATGCTCTGCACAAACACCCCCCTCAGCGTTCCCGGAATGGAACGATTGACCATCCAGCAAAAACCGCCCTCCGCAAATGAAGAAATATTGCCGCAAATCTTGCAAGCGCAGGTAGTCTTCTAGAAGTTGGCGGCACATGAAACGACAACCAATGCTCTAGCTGCACTGATTGTTGACTCAACCTATGATGCTGTTTTCACCCCGAAGTTCGCATGCGGACAATGCTTTTGGGGAAATAACATGGGCGGTGTGGCGCGGTTTTCGTTGGAATCGAGCCGGTGGGATGTTTGATTTCGGTTTGATTGCTGTCGTTTTGCTTTTGCTTTTTTTCGCCCCCCCTGTTTCCAGGAAACATTAGGACTTGCCTTTCTGGATCTTGTGGATTGTGCTTTTTGGTTCCGGTTTGTGATGGCGTATCGAGATATTATATAATTATATAATTCGAATGTGGCTGGGCCATGCTGATGAGCTGCGAATGTAATTCCATTTGAAGCGGAGTGCCGTCGTTGAAGGAAAGCTATGGGCCAGATCCGAGAGATGATTGAACTGCCACTGCGACATCCAACATTGTCCCTGGGCTGGAATGATGCAACTAGTACATCGTAAAACTTCTTCACGCCGCAAGTGCCTGGGACAACAAGTACTTGAACTCTTGCAACTTTCAGTTGCTGTATCCTGCCACTAAATCGGAGAGCTATCGAGAGGTGGTGCGGTCTTGCTAGATTTTGCCATATTAAGCCCCTTTTCACGGAGACTTACACTTTTGAGAGTATCCAAGGTTCAAGACGCTGGGCGTGAAGCCTCCCCGAGGTGTTCTGCTCTACGGCCCTCCAGGTGGGGAGTCGCCCGGATGGGTCACAATGCGTAAAAAACAGTCTTTTTTCAACATATGTTAACTCATACTGACTCATACTCATTCCTTTACAACAACTCATTCCATTGCTTTGAGTTTCATCCAGCCAATGCGTTGGTGGGTTTGCCTTCTTGTTTGACAGGCAGCGGCAAGACTTTGATCGCAAGGGCCATTGCCAACGAAACAGGTTCTGCCATTGGATTCAGCTTTATTTATAGCGCTTCGTTTGCTTCAATCCTGTTTGGGAAGAGATGTGCACAGACACTTGCATTTTGAATTTCGGTCTTGCACTAGGTGCCTTCTTCTTCCTCATCAATGGACCTGAGATCATGTCCAAAATGGCGGGGGAAGCGGAATCCAATCTGCGTAAAGCATTCGAAGAAGCAGAGTCAGGGCCCAAGCTTTGTTTTGGTAGCAGTAGTTTAAGTGGCTTAACTTAACAACTGTTCCGGTGGATCCGTAGTTTTAGCAAGCAAATCAAGGAACTTCATCACTCAAAGCTTATAGTTGAATTGCAAGATTTCAAGCCAGAGGAAGTGACAGCCGTTAGAATTCGACTGACTTTCACCAGATGTTCAGCACAGCTCCCACCAGACAGGGCCCATCACGGCCAGTTTGCATGAGGAAAAATTCGCCTGCGATCATTTTCATTGATGAAATCGACTCCATTGCCCCCAAGCGAGACAAAACATCCGGAGAAGTTGTTGCTTGTCATCGAGTCAAGGGGTGAAAGGGGCTGGCACAGAAACACTTGGGGTGATGACCTGTGGGTTTTGGCCCCAAAGTACCTTCTTGAAAACACTGATGCCACATTTGACATGGTTTGTCGCTTGATGTTTAATGTCTGAGTGGTGCCAGCGGTGCCAAGGAAAAGCGCGTGGTTTCGCAGCTCTTGACGCTAATGGATGGAATCAAGGGCCGTGGTCAGGCCACCGCCTTGTCAGTGATCGGTTGTGACCTGAAGTTTGAAGATTTCATGAAACTAGGTATTGGATGGTATTGGCGTGAAGACACTTGATGAAATCTTGTATTTGGTATGGTTTCTCCCAGCAGCTTCCTGGTTACAGCAATTCTTTGTGCAGGTGGTGGTCATTGCAGCTACGAACCGTCCCAATTCCATTGACGCTGCACTTCGGCGATTTGGGCGCTTTGACCGGGAACTTGACATTGGTGTCCCGGACGACAATGGCAGGCCCGAAAGACATGGCATGAGACGTGTCATGTGCGTCCAATCAAAAATCAAACTCTTCATGTGTAATTTGTGCGTGTCACGCAGTGCCAGCGTGGTACTACCAAAGGAGAAAGGCAATATTCACGCCCTTGCAAGTCACGGTATGAGAGTTCCCATTCTTGACTGGTTTGTGGACAAGGAGTCTGTTGTCGGGTTCTCAATGCTGTGCCCAAGCTCTGGGCTTTCATCTCAGTAGTCGCAGTGTCCTCGCCATCTCCTTTCATTGTGTCTCTCCGCATGGTCTGGGTTGTGGTGCTTGCCATTACGCTTGTGAAACTGTGCGTTCTCCTCATTTTCAAACACCCAATGATCTCAGCTGAAGGTTTTGCTACAAGTGAACCAGGCCTCCTGGTCTGAGCTGAAACGTCTGGTTTGTGCTTTGTCCACCTTTGTCGCTGCAATGCACCTGCAAAATGTGTATTTGCGCAGGGAAAGGTGGAGGGCAGGTACAGGCATCATGTTATGGGTCCATTTGATGTCAGCTCCATCAGCATCATCATCCTCATCGTCATCATTGTCCTCTCTCTTCCTCTCACTTTCTATCTCTTTCCTTTGTATGCATATTCCTTGTCTGCGCATCGAACCCAGAAAGCATTGATCTTCCGCTTCCGTTTTGGGGGCGAATTTCTCACCATATTCTCGTCTCTCTTCAACAGTCTTGATTCTCCAAAAACATTGATGTTCGGCCTTCAGCTTCCGTTTTTTGTTTTTCTACCCATGTTCTAGTTTCTCTTCAATTCACCTTGTGCTTCCAGAAGTATGCCTCCCTTCCAGAAACAAGCTTCATTCACCCCCTCTCCCACAGGACAGTTGACACTGGCAGCAGATGAATAAACACATTGTTTCGATTTCATATGTACACTCACACCATTTCACACTTGCAACTTTCGGGCATCCACGGGCATATCCCAGCCAGCTAGCTTTCGTACCTTCACCCCTGGCCACAAGTTGTTGCACCTGTCTCAAGTTCTCGGATGTTGTGTAAATTCGAGGCTGCCGCTCGCAACCAGATCGTGTTTAAAACATATTCAAATTCCTTGCGCCTCCAACATGATTTTGGACTGTGGGACTCTGCTTGTGGGTCCTGTGCTGGCGACATGACAGTCCAAGCAGGTTGGAGATTCTGCGCATCCACTGCAAAAACATGAAGTTGGCGACTGATGTGAAACTGGAGGAATGGTTAGTGCTTTGATTCTACAATGCCGCACATGCTCAGTCTTGTAGAATGGTCTGCGCTTGGAAACGCTTCAGACTGAGAAGCACGATCTTCATTTTGAAATGAAACCATGCCTTCTCTGTGCCTGCTCCCGTCTCTTACTCAGTCTTAATCACTCTTTGCCGCAGGAGGTGGCATCCAACACTCACGGCTTTGTTGGAGCAGACCTGGCGCAACTTTGCACTGAAGCCGCCCTCACATGCATTCGTGACTGGGCAGTGCGTGTTTCGGGGAACAAATAAGGAACTAATGTTCAAAGATTTCCCAAGTAATTGCCAGGAAAGTCCATGACTTGCTTCAGTTGTCTTAGCAAACCAGCACTCCAATCACAACCAAATAAGTGAGAAGCTGGTGGCTTTGATGCTGGGTGAGACGGGGCACAGCGACATGGGTTCAGAAGCAAAACTGCTGGTGTGATGTACTTGCCAATGGCATTCGTCAAGGCAGGGCATTGGATACATAGGTCACCTAGGTCATCTGCAGGTTTCACATTGTTTCATCGGTCCAGGTGAGAAGATGGATTTGATCGACCTGGAGGAAGAAACCATTGATGCAGAGATTTTGGATTCAATGGCAGTCTCGCAGGAGATCAAGTCTTATCAAGTCCATTGCTATCCATTGCTGCTAGTTGGGAGCTAGTCGGCTAGTCACGAACTGTAACTGCCATATTGAGGGAAGACGTGGATGCCCGCAGTTGTGAAGTATGTGGCACCTGTTTTCACCCACACTAAGTATGCGATTCCCAAGCGACATGTCTGTTGTTGTGCCTCCATTCCTTGGAGAAATGCGGTTGGTTTGCTTGGATAGATCGATGATGATCGATGTATCTGTCACTTTCGTGCAGCATGTGCGCGATCACCTCCCAGAGATCAATGGATGCCTTTCCCTATCCGAGAAACATCTAGAACCTGTAGGTAACCTGTATGTCTAATTTGTGTCGTATTTGTTGCCTCTTTTGCGGTTTCAGCTTGTCATTAAAAGCGTGTCAGTGAGGAGCACTTCAAGTCTGCAATGGGAACCGTCAACCCCTCTTCCTTGCGAGAGACAGCAACTCGGTGTTGCAAAGGAGGCACTTGAATCGTAACGTGTCCACATGTGTCCACAACAATGGCTTGTGAGTGAATTCAATCTGCACTCCTGAGGTGGTGGAAGTGCCAAACATCAAGTGGGACGACATTGGTGGTTTGGAAGACACCAAGCGATCCTTGCAGGAGACCATTTTGTATCCCATCGACCACCCTGAGAAGTTTGAGAAGTTTGGCATGCAACCCTCCAGGGGTGTTTTGTTCTATGGCCCTCCTGGATGTGGAAAGACGCTGCTGGCCAAGGCCGTGGCCTCCGAATGCTCTGCGAACTTTGTGAGCATCAAGGGCCCGGAGCTTTTGACCATGTGGTTTGGAGAGTCTGAGGCGAATGTCCGTGAAGTCTTTGACAAAGCCAGGGCGGCAGCTCCCTGTGTTCTCTTCTTTGATGAGTTGGATTCTGTGGGTGTGGCGCGTGGTTCCTCTCAAGGTGATGCTGGAGGTGCTGGAGACCGTGTCATGAATCAGCTACTGACGGAGATTGATGGAGTGGGTGCCAAGAAAAATGTCTTCTTCATCGGCGCCACGAACCGCCCAGAACTGTTGGATGAAGCTTTGCTCCGTCCCGGACGCTTGGATCAACTCATTTACATTCCACTTCCTGATTTGCCCGCAAGGCAAGGCATCTTGGAGGCAACGTTGAAAAAGTCTCCTGTCGCTCCCAATGTGCCGTTACCCTTCATTGCCCAAAAGACAGAGGGATTCAGTGGAGCTGACTTGGCGGAGCTTTGTCAACGAGCAGCCAAAGCAGCAGTACGTGATGCCATTGCAGCAGATGAACTGCGTGCAGGCGGGAGAGCTTCAAATAACATACAAACAGGACACGTTGCTCCCAGCGATTGTCCAAACAAAGTGTTTGTTTTCTGCCCGGGGAATCATGTTGCATGAAACAACTTTGAAGTATCTATCCCCTAAAAGCAATGTTTTGTCCCCAAACAGTGTGGCCACACCGAGGGGTTCTTACGGTAACAGTTAAGGCACGGTGTTCAATCGAGGTGGTATCATCCGTGTCCGGCCAATTCCCCGTAAATTTCCATACAGAATTTCCACGCAAAATGGTTCTTGTGAAATGTTCATGTGTATTTCGACCGCGCAGGCCCCCGCAAAACAAGACATCCTTGCCAAAGGACCTCTTAGAGGGAGCTTATACAGAGATCTTGCTGAGAGACCTCTTATGGAGATCTTGTTAAGAGATCTCTTACATAAATCTTGCCAAGAAAGCTTTTATAGAGAGCTTGTACTGTACAGAGATCTCATAAAGAGATCTAGCTGAAATATCTCTTATAGACCTCTTGTCCAGAGGTCTTGCCAAGAGACCTCTTTAAAGAGATCTCAGAGAGAGCCTTGATAGAGATCTTGTACGGAGATCTTGCCAGGAGGGCTCTTAGAGAGATCTTGTACAAGGAGACCTGGTGAAGAGAGCGGCGATCTTGCTGAGAGATCTTTTATAGGGAGCTTGAACAGAGACCTTACTTTGAGGTCTCTGACAGAGATCTTGTGTGGAGATTTCTTATAGAGAGATCTCTTCAAGTGTCTTGCCAAGAGACCTCTTATAGAGATCCTATACAGAGACGTTGCATATAGAGAGATGTTGCAGAGATCTTGCCAAGAGGTCTCTTACATAGATCTTGCCAAGAGAACTCTTCTAGAGAGATTGCGCAGGAGATTTCATAAAGAGATCTTGTACAGAGACATTGCATAGAGATCTGTTCCGGAGATCTTGCCAAGCGGTCTCTTACATAAATCTTGCCTAGAAAACTTTTCTAGAGAGCTTGTACAGAGATCTCATGAAGAGATCTTGCCGAGATATCTCTTATAGATATCTTGTCCAGAGGTCTTGCCAAGAGACCTCAAAGAGACCTGGGCAGAGAGAGCTCTTGTAGAGATCTTGTGCGGAGATCTTGCCAGGAGACCTCTTATGGAGATCTTGTGTGGAGACCTGGTGACGAGAGCATAGGTCTTCCTCGGAGATCATTTCTAGATAGCTTGGGCAGAGATCTTCCTTTGAGATCCCTTACAAAGATCTTCTGTGGAGATCTCCTATAGGCACCTTGTGCAGATAGCCTCACACAGGGATCTTGCACAGCAGCTTCTACAGAGAACCTCTTCTACAGAGATCTTCACAAAGGGAGCTTGCAGAATCTGACCTGGTATCTTTTTTTCTCACTCTTCGGGTCGCTCTTGTCCTGCTAGCTTGCAGCCACTGATGATTATAGGTCCTTTCCACCTTTCCCTTAGAATCCTACACGCACACTGTTTTATTCGATGCTTCTCGAATGACACTCTGCTGGGCTGTTGTTGCTCCTCCTCGCTTGCAGGCGTGAGGCTCATTTGAACTGGGTTCGCGCAGACACAGTCACAGAGTTGCACGCGCGGCATTACATGACCAGCACATGACAAGATTGTAGGTGAACAGTCGTGGCACTGGTTGCATTGCAGCATTGCCATTCTCATACCGGGCGTGCTGACCACATGGCGCAGTACACGTTGGGCGATTTGCTGCCTGGACATCCTGATGAGCATACTGCCTTTTTACGGTTTTTGACTTCCTGCGCTTTGCAGGAACATGTTGCAGTATCAGTTCGATCCTTGCTGCACAGTTTGTCCGCTGGTGCAGTGCAGTTGCGGAGTGATTGCCACCGCTGGGGAATTCGCACAAGGGTCGGGCAGCAGTGGCTGTCAATAGAACAGCTACAGGACGGTGTGTAGATCCTGACCCTGCTCCCGCCCGTTACTGTTGATTCGTTGCTGGAATGCGCACCTCCCACTGTGAAAGACAAGCTGGCTGAACACAGCTTCGTCTGCGTGCCGGCACCAGACGCGACGCGAGTTGTGGAGCTTCTGCTTGCTTTAGGGCAGGTGCCGCAGGATAGACCTGCAGGCCGAGCTCCGAAGTGCTTGCATCAGGCTTTTGCAAAACAGTTCTGGTGGTAGCGCGGCGTCGTTTCCTGGAGCGTCGGCAGGTAGCGCGGTATCGCCTCCGGCGACAGTCACAGGCAGCGTGGCTTTGCCCCCTGCAGCTTTTGCCTGCATTCATTGCTGCTTGCGATGACCGGTCAGCGCATCAAGCCCCTACCTGGAACGCTGTGCGCGCCCGCTTCGCAGAAGCCCATGCTGCGAACACAACCTGACCCATGTCCGCGGCATCGCGACAAGCCAGCCACCGTTTGACCTTCTGCTGCCGCCGCCAGCCTGCTGACCAGCTGCTGCCGCGACATCGCGCACTGCCACTCACACTGATGTGCCTCTTTGGGAATAAAAAACTGCGGCTGCATAGCTCCGTTCCGTACCCGGGCCTGAAGACCCCACTGGATTCATGTCTCCTCTTCTGTTTTCCTCCCTTGACTTTACCTTGCATGTCCTTAAGCACACTGTTTGGGGTCTCTTGCCGGGACAATATTTTTTTAACATCTAGAACTCGTCTATAGACTTCGGTAGCGATGACAGGCCCATATACTGACTGTGTGTTCTGAGGATCGCTTAGCGTTTGGGTGTTTAGGGGCCGAAAACTTCTGTGAGCGCAGCAAGGTTTCCCAAAGCGCCCAACGTAGCGAACAGAAGCTAAAACTGGGCTCAGCATTTCCCCGAATGGGACGGGGTAAACTCAACATCGGATCAACATGCTCAATCAAATGGGTTTCATGTTGGTTCAAACTACAGCCAAAGCAAGTGGAACATCCCGCTGGTTGGAGAAATGTTTCAGGCGATGATGATGCAATGGACACCACCATGGGCTCTGAGATTGGCCGCAAACACTTTGAAGAGGCCTTTGGTGGAGCAAGGCGCTCTGTGGCAGCATCTGACCTCGCCAAGTATGACCAGTTCCGCAAGAAATTTGATCCTATCTACATGAACTCCAGTGCTGGTGGCAGTGGAGTTGTAATCAACTGGCCGGATGATGTGGGTATCGGAAGCGCGGCTGCAGCTGCAGATGACGATGACGACCTTTATGGCTAAACCTGGCTGTGTGAGGTGTTTGTTTCTGTGAAGAAAGGCCCAACCAAAGGTTGACCTCAAGTCATGAGAGATTTGCCTAAAGTGAAGGCGCCATAGCCTCGCACTAGAGGCCTATCCCCGGCATGTATTCTAGTCCGGGGGGAATCGTATGACCCGCAAGTCTGGGACTATCCAATATGCAGGAGGCGAAAAAAAACAGCTCATTGCATAAAATTTCCACTAGCAAATTCAGATGGCTGATTGTGAGCCTGTGTTTGTCCAGTTCGATGGAATGTTGCATACCTTTGTCAGTATAAGAGCCAGTTTCGCACTTGTTGTTTGCTTCCCGAAAGGCTTCGCCGTCAAATTGCAAGATGGCTCCCGTGCAAATCTTGACATTGGGTGCCATTGACATTGCAGGATTCCTCGTGGACGGTGCGCTTGGCATCAGCAGAGGCTTTGGCCACACTGAGTTGTCACATTAGACCTTTCTTGCAATGTGCGGAGCCTCATGGAACAAACTTTTGGAAATGGTGCTTTGATGTGCTTTGTGTAACTAAGAGGAGTTTGGCAGCTCGGCATGTTTCTCTATTCGCTGAGGCCTGAGACAGCATCGAAAATCGGACAACAACGAGCTCAAGGCCCCGGCACAAAGGGCACCCCTCTTGAAAAACCCTGGTCAGGGACTTTGTGAATATTGAAAGTAAAGCCAACAAAATCTTGGCCATGCATGGAACATTGATGATTGTGGAATCTTTGAAGGAATATTGAGAAGACATTAGCTTGTACCGTGTACCTGTTATTGCACTTTTGTGTGGATTGAAATCAAAATTTGTTGCACAGGTTGCTGCACAAAAGCTGTGGCAAAGTATCGATGCTGGGAAGGCAGGTCATTTTTTTGATCGGGAAGAATGATGAAGTTGGCACATGTTCCAACATGTTTTGGTGCTGTGGTTGCTGGGCAACAAGTTACAGGTGTGCGGACTTGCTCACTCTGTCCCAAACAAGTGATTGATTGGCCTTTTGTGTGAGACGGTTTGACCAAGAACTGGGGTTCAGTTCTTGGATTCCTTTCCGGTGTGTGACACATGCGTTCTGTTTCTTCGACTTGATTTGATTCGACCGACTCTCTGATCTTTTAAAGGACCCTGACCTTTTGCCCTGGCTTAGCCTTTGCACTCTTTCCCTGGCTCAGCTGCGTGCGAGCCAACGGATCATCTCGGTGTAGAGATAGTTTACGCATGGCGTGGGCTGAACAGTGCCAAGTTGACTAATCATCGCGTTTGGTGTTTGGAAAGTTGGTTTCCTGTATCCCCTTTCCACTTAGTGTCGAGCGCAAGGTGTGGACTCACGCAAGGGTGATGTCTGAGAGTGCAGTCAAAGTGATGCGCGTCTCTTCCTCAGCGGTGGGAATTTTATATAGAGTTTTCTGCAAGGAATCCAGGAAGCCTGCAGGCAGTGACAGGGATGGGAGTCCAAACTTTCATTGGCATCCTAACAGGTGTGATGCAGATTGGGAATACGGATGCAATCTGATACAGTGATACTATGTGATAATTATGTGATACAGTATTCTTCGTATTCCTTTTTGATGTCGCAAACTCCCAGACCTTGTCCATTTTTGCTGTTGAACTGGGTGCCAAGGGGATGATCAACACCACAAAGTCAGGTGGGGCAATTGCAGCTGAGGTATAGGCAGTGTAGGGCTGACTAGGTCAGTGCCAGGTTGTCATGTGAGTCAGTTATGCCAGTTATGTATTGCAATTTCTGCGGGTGAGTTTGACCGTTCCTTGTCGCATTCCGGAACCATCCGGAACCGTGAGGGTAAAGCATTGTGAACACATTTAAACAATTTTAAACAGTTTATATATATTTTAAACATTATTTGGTCTGGAGGCTGCTGTTGTGCTCAGAGTCTCCGCAAGCGCACCACATTTGGTGTTTTGTGGGCGATCAGCGCCATGGGCCGAGTTGTGCCATCGCGCACAACTTTGGGCTGCGTGCAGATCCCCAGTGATGTGACGTTGGAAGACGAAGGGCCACCTTTCCCAGAGCAGATGGGCATAGACATCCAGATGACCAAGGCAGCTCCTTAGCACACACACACACAGAGTTGCAGAGTTGCATGCAGATACCGATCATCATTCTGTATTAGGTGTGGCCCCCTTTTCCCCCTTTTGGATCCTGGATATGC